>JAOVVI020018453.1:0-10352 GCA_028571085.2 Nepenthes alata
AGTTAAGAAAAATATTTCTGATACTGTTAAATTTAACTCAGGACTGATATACAGTCATGTTAGTTTCTGCGGCATGCCTTAGAATATTATGATGGTAATTGAGGATAACTCCATCCATAGAGTTATGCGCGGTCCGTCCTTCCTCATGGCTTAACCTAGAGGGTAGTTACTGTTTCTGGCTAGTAACCCCTGTCCTGGATCCCATGAGAGGGAATAAATCCCATGGAAAGGGATCTCCTATTTCTATTTTTGACATTAGATTGTGTGGAGTGAACACAATCTATCATCGATTATTCACCCCCTCTACTAGTAGGGTCTACTGGTAGAGTCATTTACTGATAAAAAAGGAATTTTCTATAATTTATAAAGTTGAGATAATTTCTTCTTTCTGAAACATATTTTTTTTGATTTATTATTAACGAAACATGATTACACTGATTTCTGAATTCCAAAGTTTAATTATTTTCTAATTATTCTTTCTCTTTTTTTCATGCACTATTTTGTCCGTAAATATTTCTATACTATAGTTTATGTAAATTACTATTATGTAGAATTTGTGCTTTAATGTGCAACTGTATCAATTTTACTATATTCTGTTCTGCATGAAAGTTTTACTGTATGTTTGCATATACCTTGTAGGGTTTAAACTCACAGTTTTACTGTTTTTTCCTTTAGATAAGATTGTAGAGCTAGTATCGAACGAGGAGTGATCTAACGTCCTGCCTGAAGAGTTTTGGGTGACCTTGAAAAGAAGCAATTAGATGTAAAGACTTAATTTTTGATATATGGTTTTGTATATGGATTCTTGTTTATTGAATGTATGTGACGCATGCGATGAAACAGAAATTGTGCTTCCACAATTTATAGTTATGGTTCCGCTATATGCTTTCTAATTTCTTTACAGGTTCTAGATAACTTCTCAATTCTTAACTGCTAGTATAGTGGATAGAAAATGTGTAATGTAAGCCGTAAGAGAATTATACGGCGTCTGTGATCCTGTGTCTGAAATGCGAGTACCTGTTGATGGATATAATGATGTATTCTGTATGTTTGCATGCTATAAACAAGAATTGTAAATCCAGTTTTAGGAGAGACTCTATTTGTTTTCTCCTAGAACTTTAGGTTAATTGGGATTAGAGTTCTGCTTTCTATATTGGCAGAAAATTCTGAGGACAAACAAAAAAACACTTGATCCGTCACACTCAGGCACTAGATAGCTAAACACATCATCTATTTCAAATTCAAGCCTAAGTTAGCCAACCGTAATAATTAGGACTATTCGGTCTAACTTAATTTGTCCGACGCTTACATCTACATATTCAATCAATCTTAATCTATCTTAAACTTCCGCATAAGATTCAAATCAAACCTAAGCTATCTCTTGTCTCTGATATCAACTGTGATGAAACAAATTATTTTTTCTCTAATAACCTCCGTCAATAAAGAAACAAAACTAATACCTAAAATTTTAAAACATTGAATTCTGCAGAAATTTTATTAGAGTTTTCTTTATAATTGGACCAAAAATCATTTATACAACCTGCTTAATTAAAACCTGTACAAGCATATAAATACTCGGACTTCAACATTTCACACAATATATACACAGGATCGACAAATGTCATATCATTTATGGCTCCAACACAGCATCTCTACTACTATATTGGATTTAAGAGAGATGTCATCTAGGCCTAATCAAATCCAAAATCAAATGAATGCGAAAGCATAACTAAATCCATAAAATCGTGTGTGAAAGCTGAACGATACATTCATCATAATACAAACATACTACATCATCATCATATACAATAATAACTGACTAAACTATTTACATTTCAATTCTATCGTTCATGCTCTACTCTTAAGTCCTCGAAGTCCAGCCAATCTCCATAAGCAAGTCCATTGCCTTGCTCTAACTAATCAGCTGTCAGCTCGTGGCTCCCATCTGGAAGGAAGAAAAAGCAAGATTGAGCTAATAGCCTAACAAATACATCATAATAAAGCACTGAGTAATGATAATAGAGCTAAACAGAAGAAAGATATATGAACATGGAATATATGCATAAAAAAAACTAGAATGGACATGATTGGGAATCAATTTACTTCTTTCTTTCATTCTTATTTTCTTTAAGACATAATATAAGCATAATTATTCATCTTTACAGACCCGGGCTAGTGGACCCTACTAGCCAAAGGGAGCAAATGATTTAGAATATATTATATTTCACACACAATTAGAGGCCAAAAACGGAACAAAAGTATCTCTTCTAGTGGAATCAGATACAGTAATACCTCTCGAAGGTACGTCAGACTCAGAATTTCTACCCTCCCGAAGGAAGCGCAGAGCACGTATTACTCCATGGATGGAGTTATCATCAATTACCACTGTAACATCCTAAGGCATGTCCCTAATATCACCTACTATAACAAGTGGCTAGAATAATTCCCTTGAGCTTCCACTGTCACACTAGTGACATGCCTGAGGGAATTACCCATCCAAAACATGAATGCGGATCCTAGTTTCATGATTACGGAATGTTTTGAAGGGACTTCTATCAGATTCTTTTCACAATTATCTCCATTTGGAGATCAGATTCTTCAAATTTCCAATGTGGAATTCCCCTCCAATTATTCATATACTTATTGTCTTGTTTGTGGATTTCAGTCTTTTCATAATTCAACTTTTATACGGATATCATATGCACAAAGAAGATTAGGAATTTTTATCGTTAAAGAACGAATTGACTTTGAGAGCTTTTGGACAAAGATTTTCCTCACAATTGAATATACCGAGGCTTATAAATTATATAATTGAACTTGTAGAAATATATATATCACTTGATTAGAAATTAAACATAAGAAAATTATGCAAAATATCATCTGAAGTCCTCGGGTGAACAGTACCAATGAACAATGCATGTGAACATTGCATCAATGCACATATCAATTAATTCTCAGAATTTAAGACATCCAACGGGTAATTTATCAAACCCAAGACATGGGAAACTATAATCCCAAGCCAATTTATACATTAAACTCTAAATCAAAGCTTAAACGGTGTCCGGGCACGGGTCAGGGGTTTTACAAATGAAAATTCATACATAATCACAAATTTGGATACCTAACCGACAAATTAACTTATCCAAGCCATGGATAATCAAATTCTAGTCCCAAATTAAGCAAAAACCAAAAACATTCTATGGATTACGTGCTCGGCATGAGGGTTAGGGTTTTCATTGTTCGAAACCTTACCTAAACTACATATTTGGACTCCAAATTAATATATGCATGCTTAGGTATTGAGAATCATAAAATATATACTTAATTGGGTATCGGAACAAGGATACCTGAAGAAAATAAGACAAAAGTGCAATAAAATAAAAGAGGAGGATATGGGTGTACTTATCTCGATCCGATGTATCACCTTTTTAACTAGCTCTTGGACAGATTTAGACTCGGGAGCTTCGAAGTCCTCCATTTTCCACTTCCTCTTCGTGCTCTCTCTCCTCTTTCTCTCATTCCCTACAAAAAGTTATCTAGAATGAAACCCAACGTGGTTTTAAAAATAGGCTGGCACTCGAGCTCTCGGTGAGCACAGTTCGGGTGCAAGCACAGTTGAATTAGCCCTTGATTTGGGCTCAAGCCAATGACAGGTGCAGGTTAGGCCTACAGTGAGCCAACTTTGTGTTTTCACATTCTGGGATGCATTTTGACCCTTTTAGCCCAAGTTTTCACATCCTTAGACTCTAATTATCATATTTCAGAACTCGGGTTGTCACAGAAAACCCAACCACAAAGCAGAGCATCGAAGGGAGGAAGAGGAGAGTAGGGAAGGAGAAAGAGATTTCGGTCACTTTTGATCCGATCAGAGTAAGAAAAATACTAGATCAGGATAAAAGAAGTGTACCTCAAACCTTATTTTTTCTTTTTACCACTTCTAAATATCTCCACTTTTACATTTATGCTCTAAAACCATCGTTCCCTAAACTTTGTTACGAATGTTGCATGTTTCTCATGACTTTTGGATTAAATTTCATGTTTATGTACATGTATTATGATTTATGGCTTGATTTTGTGATTTGACTCAAGATTTAGGTTTGATTTTTGTCCGGAAGTTTCGCATGAAACCTTAAAATGAAAATTAGGGATTTGATGTTTAAAAATCTTGAATGTTGAAATATAAATGTTATTTGGTGATTTGTTAAAGCTTATCAGATGATTGTTACCTCAAACGTTTGCATGGAATTTGAAGGTTTGATTGTATGAATTTTAATGGTCCTTGTGGCATGATGATCTAAGAACTGAGAAATGAGAACAAGGATACATTCAGTTCGGTTAAATCAGTAAGAAATCATACCTAGGATTGTTATTCAGTCAGGTAGAGTTTTCCGGCATGCCTTAGAATATTATTGTGGTATTCGGGGATAGCTCTGTCCATGGAGTGATACATGATTTGTCATTTCTTGGGGCGTTGACACTGGAGGATAGAATCTGAGTTTAATCTACTTATGGGAGGTAATATTATAAATCATCCCGTTAGAAGGAATGTTACTATTTTCAGTCTTGCCTTTGATTGTGTGGAGTAAACACAATCTATTTTCGATTGTTTATCCCCTTGGCTAGTAGGGTCTACTAGCTCGGGTTCCTTCAGAAACTAGAAGCAATTTAAAAAATAATGCAAAGTCTAATTCAATTTATGATTTTTGACACGTTTTATTGTTAAGATAAGAAAAGATAAAAGAAACAAGAATAAGATTTTTGTTTCCAAATTCATGTTTTCTTATTGTTTTGTGTTTTCTCATATCTTCCCTATATCCCTACTATTTAATTGAACTATGTTCCTTTCCTCTACTATACATGAATATTTTTATGGTACCTTGTTGGGCTTTGACTCACCTTGTTTGTTTTTACCCCCCTCAAGATAAGACAATAGAGCTAATGATGGATGAGCAAGAGTAAAGAAGGGATGTAGTGAAAGAAGCTTTGAGGAGTCCTCAACTCTCTTGAAGAATTTTTTGAGTTTGATATTAGTGAATGTAAATAACTAATTTTGTGGATGAAAATCATGTATTTATAGTCATGGCATATTATGTTTTATGTTGAGATACTATTTTTGCTTCGGATTACTTTATGGATTTAGTATTGCTTCCGTATTTTGATTTTGGATTTGTATAGGTTCCTAGATGGAATCTCTCTTTTGAACATGAAATAGTGGATTGGAGGTGTTGTGTTGGAGCCATCGATATATAGATATGGTGTTTGAATGATCCTGTGTTGTGTTGTGAATGTCTGATGAAGTATTTTCTCTTTATGCTTGTCTAGGTTGTGTAAATTTTAGGTTGTTTATATTGGTTTTTGCCAAATTTTAGAGAAAACTCTATTTGATTTTTCAAAGATATTTATATTATTTTATTATGGGTATTAGTTTATCTATTTATTGACAGAGGTTATTAGAGAAAAAAAAAAAATTTATCCCGTCACAGTTAGTATAAGAGAAAAAAGATGCCTTAATATTGATCGATTTTAAAGCGGAAGCTTAGGTTTAAGTTTAAGTAGGAATAGGTTGAGGGTAATTAGGATTAGATAGGATGTCTAGATGTTAGCATCTAAGTTAATCCAAAATAATGTTGAGTTATTGTCTACCTCTCCCTCTAACCTGATTTCCTGAGGTCTATTAATATTGTATTATTTTTTATTATAGGATATATCATGGCTAGTGGCAGAAGTAGAAGAAATAACTACGGAGGTGCTAGTACTCCCCATGATCGAGATGTCAAATACATAAATTTATTGTGGAGAATCACGAATATTGTTGAATCGATGGAACAATATCACATTACTCCAGTTCCTACACTAGAGCCAGCCATAGTGAATCCAGCCTTGACGGCTTATGACAAATTTACGGTGGAGAGAGTGCCTAAATTCTTGGGTGAACCAGATCTAGTGAAGGTGAATATTTTGATTCGGAGAATGAAGAAGATTTTTACGGTGATCCAATGTTTCGATTGGGAAAAAGTCACTTTTGTGGCCTACAAATTAGAAGGAGAAGGTGATAGCTAATGGGCCATGAAGAAAAGGGTGTTAGGTATGCCCGCCAATGAGATTACTTGGGAGATGTTTGAAGAATCTTTTATGGAAAAATACTTTCCTTCCAGTCTTCGGGATCAGGAGGAGGAATTCATGCGGCTTAGGAAGGGAAATTGTACAGTGGTAGAATATGATGCAAAGTTTACTGAATTATCCTAATATGCCTTGTGCATTATTGAAGACGAATTGAGGAAAGCTAAAAAGTTTTAGCATGGATTGAGGGATGATATAAGGAGACAATTGGTGACCTAGAAACTTCAAACTTATGCGGTGATCTTGGATAGGGCACTGATTTTTTAGAGGAAGTTGGAGACTCAAAAGCTCTTTGGTAAGAGGGCGGCAAGCTGGACACGTTATAGTGTGGGATAGAATGTAGGATCTTCAATGCCCTCTAAAAAGGCGAAGACAACTGTAAAGGAGAAGAGCACCACTGAAGTTCAGTCAGTGACTAGTTCTCAAGTATCAGTGGCTAATTGCATTTTTATGGTAAGAAGCAAGATGGGTATCCTTGTCACAAGGCGACAGAGGCTTCTTTTAGATGTGGACAGTAGGGCCACCTAATTAAAGATAGTCCACTACCCTAGAGGGTTGAAGCAAAGAAGCTAACTGTTTCAGCTAAGTCTTTTGCGGTGATTGTACAAGATGTTGAGGCATCCGAGAACTTGGTTGAAGGTACCATCCTTATTTGCGAAGTTTCAGCTTTTATTTTATTTGATTTTGGATCTACGCACACTTTTATTTTCCCCCAATTTGCATGCTATATTGTATGGCAATAATCTTTGAGATGGATTTGTAGATGACATTACAACATGATATTGGTCGATAATCAGAAACTATTCGCGGATATGGCACCTTCAGGATGAGACTGATCAGAGTAGTATTCAGTTGTTTGAGAAGTTTTTCATGATTGAAGAAATCATAGATGGCTTCGCAAACAGACTGCCCTACAATCTCCCATGAGGCCTTAAAAAATTTAGAAGAGAAACCATCCGGGCCTAGGGCTCTGTCATCACCGATAGTAAATATCGCTTTTCGAATCTCCTCCTCAGTAACTGGACCAATGAGTGAGCCAGTTAGACATTCCGGAACAGTGTGAGGGATGTAAGGCCTAATCCGTGATGCATCAATTATTCCACCCATACGACCCAACCCAAGTGCCTTCCTGAAGTGATCAACAATCAATTTTTTGACAGCCTCCATCCCCACAGTCGGATTCCCAGCCTCATCTTGTAGAGAGATCATTCTTTTCAAGTTATTGTTACCATTAATGGTCTTAAAAAAGAATTTTATGCACCGGTCTCCCTCTTTAAGCCATCTGGTCTTAGCTTTTTGTTGAAAGAATTCAGCTTCCTTTGCCATGGCATCTTGATAAGCAGCCCTACGTGAAGATTCCGCATTGGAACATCCAAGTGGGGAAGTGGGTTGGCCTTGAATTTCCTCCAATTTTTTCCTGGTACGTAAGACTTCGTCATGGACATCGCCTTCATGAAAATTTAGAGTTTTCAGAGTATACTTTGTCTTTTTGAGTTTTGTCACCATACGAAACATATGGGTACCTCTCACATCATCAACCCAGGCATCTTTTACCACTTGGTGAAATCTCGGTGATTTGGTTAGAAAATTATTAAATCGAAACATCCCATGATTTCAATTTCGTTCATCTGACGGAAAAAGAATGCAAGGAGAATGGTCAGACAGTCTGGGGGGTGGGAAAGTGGCTTTGGCCCTTCTAAAATGATCCATCCAAAGCCCATTTGCCACAACTCTATCTAGCTTCCTAAAAATTGAATTTGGAGGATCCCGCCCATCATTCCATGTATAATGCATACCATCGTGGCACACATCCTCAAGATCACAATCTCGGAGGCATTTGTCAAGGTCTAATGAACTCTTTTGGTGCCAAACACCGCCAAGGGCCTCGGACGGAGACCGAATAGCATTGAAATCCCCAAGCGTAGTCCAGGGAAGATCACCAGGGAGGGAAGCCACCTGTTTAAGGCTCTCCCAAAGATGCCTACGGAGGCTTTCTGAGTTCGCACCGTAAATAAACGATATAATACAACAAAAATTTTCCTCGAGAGCCAGGACTTCAGTGTGAATAACCTGGTCTAGGACATGTACAGTTCAATAATGAGATGCCATTATTGAACTAACAGTTCCATGTGGATCCATCCAATGCCCATTAGCTACACTAACAGTTCAATAACGAGATGCCGTCTAGGACATGTACAATAAATCCCAAGTTTAAAGCGGAAGCTAAACTAACATCCAGCAGAAGCATAGTTTTTCCTTTTTACAGTCATACATACATATCATATGCTTTTCATACAAAGATCCACATGTTCTAGAATATCCATAAATATAAAGTCAGTATACAAAAATCACATTTCCAGCTAAGCCTTCACATCGACAGGCTCTTCAACATAGCTCCAATGCGCTAAGGTCCTCAAAAGTCTTCAAACAACACCTCTCTGTTTACTTTTTCTCATCAGGTAGTAACTCTACTGTCTCATCTGGAGGGGGGAAAACAATATAGTGAGCCGAGGCCCAACAAGGTACATGCACATGAGCAGTAAAACTGTGATGTCCCACATCGAATGGTGAGGGAAATGAAGCGTGCCTTATAAGGGCGTGGATACCTCTCCCTTGTGGACGCATTTTGGGGGCGGTGGAGGCCGTATACAAGGAACAAAATTGTGCGCCTTTGTGGCAAAGCGGATAGTATTCACAAGCGGGTGCCCGGGGACGTTACAAATGGTATCAGAGATGGGGCCCGGTTTGGTGTGCCAGTGCGGACGCTGGGCTCCCTAAGGGGGTGGATTGTGGTGTCCCACATTGGATGGGGAGGTCAACAAAGCATGCCTTTATAAGGATGTGGAGACCTTTCTCTTGTGAACGCATTTTGGGGGCGGTGGAGGCCGTCTGCCAGGAACAAAACCGTGCGCCTGTATGGCAAAGCGGACAATATTCACAAGCGGGTGCCTGGGGATGTTACAAAAACGTTGATGCAGAACGGTCATGTAACTATGCATAAACAGAACGGTTAATCAGAATATAATCCAAGAATAGATAAAACATACTTTGACGGTGTTAAACTTCAGAATCAGAATCAGTGGTCGTAAGCAGAAATCAGTAAACGCTAATTAGCAAACGGGAAATGGTAAACAGTAGTCGGTGTACAGTATTCAGTAAACTATAAACAGTTATCGATATTTCATAACATGACATATCAATAATCGGTACTTCATATTCGGTAATCGGTACTTCATCTTCGGTAATCGGTACGGTAACATAACATATCGATAAAACGATAAACAATACTTCGTAACAAATCGGTACAGACCCTGCCAGTATAACCTACTAGCTGAGGGGGCAAATAATCGAGGATAGATTGTGTTCACTCCACACAATCTAAGGCCTGTAACTGTCATATGGGTATCCCATCTCACGGGATCTGTACGGTATGCCACCCAAAGGTAGGTCGGTGATAGAATCCTCCTGACCGTAACACCCCGAGGCAGGGCGGACCACAAATAACTTCATGGACAGAGTTATCCTCGATTATCACCGTAAAGTCCTAAGGCATGCCGGAGAACCTATCTGGGCTGTAGTCAGTCCCGGGTCCTAAAATAACTGTAACGGAAATCATCTCTTTATCGAAAACCCCTATTTTGAAATCAGACTTTCACAATATACTTTCAACACTTTTTTAAATCTCCACAGAAATTTCGTCGGTATAAGCTTGTACATATTTTTGAAAACAAACTATACATAAAGCTTCATATCGATGTCAATTAACTTTCATATAACATAAACCACGGTTAAAACTCATCAAAACCTCTTCATTTTCGTACATAAGGCTTCGCCAAAACCATCGGACTCAAATCGGTCTCTTACATGTATATTTTTTATGAAATTAATGTCATAGATGCCATGCACATACATTAAATCATGCAATTTACTCAAACTTTACAATATTTTTGAGCTAGGGTTTCAACACATACTTTTCGAGACAAATCGAACACTATTTTCATACTTATTCACGAAATCGAAGCTAAATCTTATAATAAATATGGATAAACATAAAATCCAACCGATTAATTGAAAGAAACATGCTTCATGTACTTTAATCATGCATTAACAATATTTTTGCAACATTTCATCAACTTTAAAGCAAAAGAAACGGTAAAAATAAAAAATAATGTCCGAGGTACACTTGCCTTGACGCGTGCTTTCACTTTAATAACTGGCTCACTGACGAATTT
>JAOVVI020018454.1:0-10352 GCA_028571085.2 Nepenthes alata
CATTGTTGACTATCGATGAACAATGTATTAGTGTTGATAGAAAGACAAAGAATGAGAAGTCATTTTAGTAAACTTCAATTTTATTTTTTATTGACTGAAAAAATATATGCCTTCACATATTCTCCAAATATTGAAAGCTTGATATCTATTTTTCATCAAATTATTTCTGTCTAATAAATGAATACAAACCAATGAAATAACTTAGCAAAATAGTGACAGAAATAACGAGTAGGAAAATAAAATGGGAGAAAAAAGAAAATAAAAAATTACCAAAGATTGTCTTCTAAATCATTACTTTTAGGAGCTTCATATCCAGAAGCCATGGAGCAGTCCTCCGCCCGATCGTATGAAATATCCGGCAGCCTCCAACTCCGGTGAACTTCAGAGTTCGGACCACTTGTTAGGAGCTCCAACACCTAACAATTTTGACACAACCATCAACCGAGCCCGATGGGTTAAGCAAGCGTTTATTTCGTACGCATGAGATGGATTAGGCAACAAGTAAAGTTTATAGATTAAAGTCCTTTGCCCTAAGCTGATTCCTAAGATCACCTGATCAATGCTGATCTATTAATATGTTAAGAAACAAATAAATACGAAAAAGTTAAACTTTTTAAAATAAAATTCAAGAGTTGTTTTATTGTGCAACATAGTGAGCGTATATATAATCCACTGACCTCGGTCATGGATGGCCTCCACGAGGGCGATCGTCGTATGCAATAAGAAGCCGTGAGAAGCAGCGTATGCATTTGATCCATGTCGCATATACCTTGTAATTTTGGATCGACTAGCTCTGACATCTCCCCCGACTCCAAATGCGGCATAGCCTAAATGAATAAATGAATAAATTCAAGTTCTTTTAGTTGAATTTGAATAAATCTTGCTACTTGTTTCCGGGTACAATTGCCAAAAATATTTCGGAATCTTCAACTCAAATCATTTCTATTTTTATTAATTTTCAGTATTTTTTTCCCTTTGCACTTACAAAAGCTAGAATCAATTCCACCCATCACAAGATTTCATATCGTGCACAAGCCAAGAAAAATGTTCTTACCCGAAAAAAAATTTATATCAAATTACGCTATTATAACATATTGTTACGGACAATGTATGATGAATTGTTAATTTTTAAATCTATTTAGGACTTAATGTTGGCTGATATGTGAGAAGAAAAACTTTGATGGGTAAAATTAACTCGATTTTGTGAATATAAACAAAATTGACTTGTAATGAAATTAATAATCGTGCCCTTATTTTATTTTACAGTGCGAGGCCTAGTCTAGCTATCATTTTGCATTAGGAACCGTTTGGCAAGCAAACATTATTAGGGAAAAAAGAAAGAAAGATAGAAGGGGTGCATTGAAAAATCAGCATACGTACCCATATCAGAAGGTTTTGCCTGGAGTTGTCCACGGGTCTCCGGCCGGTGAGGATCTCCAAGAGGAGAACACCGAACGAGAAGATGTCGGTTTTCTCATCCACGATCCCATCCATGAAGTACTCCGGCGCTAAGTACCCAAACGTGCCCTCAACCGGAACAATAGCATGATGGGTCGTTTTGCTTGGAATCCATTTTGCAAGCCCAAAGTCCGTGATCTGCTAATACAAAGCCCAATAACTTGAGGCCCAATAAAAATGAATTTTTTTTATTTAATTTCTACCTTCTATTGAGATGAGAGTTTTTTTTTTATTTTTATTTTTATTGTTACTAGTAATTATAAATAAATATAAGATTTGATGATTTGTAAAGATCCTCACCTGGGGTTCGAAATCGGGGCCTAGAAGGATGTTGGAAGCTTTAATGTCGCGATGGATTATTCGGTGCTTGCAGCACTTGTGTAAATAATGCAGTCCTTTGGCTACGCCTATTGCTATCTTGTATCTCTCAGTCCACTCTAATAGCTTGCCTTTGTCACCTTAATATGACACAAAATTTACCTTCAGTTTTATACACAATTACGCCAAGATAATGCAGGAGAAATCAATATACATCTTATTATGTCCATAATTCACAATCAAAACTAAGCCACTCTATACAGTAAAAGAGTGACTGGGCTTTCCTTTATCCATGGACAACATCATTGTTCCTGGGTCCTACATACGAAATCAAATGGTCCGTTATTACGTTTAAGCTGATATTTGATTATTTTCTGAAGTTATGCATCCCTTGGTTAAGATATGATAATGTCAATATACATATTTATAGATGTGCTAATTATAATTAGATATGTTAGCGGGTATGAGTACAAAAATGCTAAAGTCTGCCGAATTTCACTTACTATGGAGGGCATTCTCCAGATCACCGTTAGAAGAGAAGGTGAAGATGAGATAGAGTCCGCTGTATATGCAGTATCCTATTAAGGTTACCGTATTAGGATGGGAAACCTGTCCTATTGTCCCTAATTCCTCGAGAAAGTCCTTCTCTTTCTTCGGACTCGCGTTTCCCTTGGCTAACCTTTTCACGGCTACGGTACTTCCATCTGCAAGATCTCCTCTGTATACTTCTGAATACCCACCTTTTCCCACCATATTATCTGCCACACAAATTTAAACAGCAGTTCACATTACGCTAAAATATTAGCATCCTTTGAATGGTCACATCACATTTTACAGGTATTAGGATAATAATAAAGGCAAGGACTATACCTGGATGGAAGACATTGGTAGCCTGTGAAATCTCGTGATAGCTGAAGCATCTTAACGAAGGCCGGCGCTCTTCTTGACCGCGCGCTTCGTCTCTCCTTCTGGCATTTAGATCAAATGCCAAGGCCAGGCGAAAGATCGAGGAGACACGCTTCAATGGCGACATCTTGGGCTTGTGAGCAGGTGGAGGCGACGCTGAGCTGCTTGAACCACCGAAGCTAAGGCTATCATAGTCGGTTCCATGAAGCACGGTCCTCGGAGAATCCTTATCTCTGTCGGCCGCTGAGCCACTCCGCTTCAGGGCAGAGGAGACGATTTCAAATTCTGAGAAATCTTCATTGAAGTGTGGTTTAGACCGCCATGCAGATTCTCCTATTGAGATGACTGAGCAGCCCTTTGGGGCATGCTTGAAACAATACTTTGCTACTTCACTTGAAGTACTCATTCTGCAGGGAGAAAAATATGAAATTGGTCCAGTTAGACTCACCTTCTTTGTGCATTATGGATTCAGATACTCACGAATTTGATAAGATTGATATTCAAGTATTTGTTCTTAGATATAGCTATACAAACAGAGCCATCTTCCAGTAGCATATTACTCCCAGAAGTATATCATCGTCGTTTTTTTTCTAGATAATCTCCTACTTGTCATTTGATATCCAAGTGGCTGAAAATCTTTCGCTATCCCCCATGCAGACCCACGCACAAAAGAAAATGAAATGCTGAATTCGTTTTACCTTGGTTGAGATTTTGAGCCCTCGAGAAGAAGAAACGAAGCGGCGATTCTTTTTGCTTCGGAGATAAGACCTTTCCCAACACTCGAGCTGTATATGGCTCTAGCTTCCAGATGCACTTGCTTAGATAGGCAAGCCTTGGCAAAATTTCCGGCCATCGATATAACGAAAGCTTTTGCTTGTCGAAATCTGTTCTGTTCTCTCGTTTTCAGATCAAGTTTCTTCGGCTCCTCGCCCACTGTATTATAAAAGCAATGCCAAAGCATGAGACTCAAACCAACCGTTTGGAGAGACTAGTTGTCTTGGGACTACTAACCCAAAATGTGAATGGCGGCGACGGTGTCGCTGGGACGAGCAAGAATGCTGACGGCCCACGAGAGAAGCGCCTCGGCATCCTCAGCATCATTCAAAGGAATGCCGATAAGTATGGTTGCAGGAGCGGCTGCGGCTGAAGCCACCATCATCTTCTGTGCACTTCTGCCTTCGCTTATCCTATTTTCCTGACCGCAAGCAAATTAAGGAAAAAACAAAGGGATCAACTCCAAGTTAAATATGTGGATAAAGCACAAGCCCTGGTTAATTAGGTATAGTGGGTGGTGGAATGAGAACAAAGCTTCATTTATTTCTTGCTTCATAAGCATAACTGCCTTTTACATTTGTTGCAGAGTAACTAACTACTACTCTTTCGGTCTCTTCCTCTTCTTTCTCTCCGCACGGGTATGTCGATTCTGCAACGTCTGGGAAGCACGAGCAGCTGTGAGACTTCTAATGAAGGGCCCAGGTTCACGACTCTGGCAGACGAGGAAGAATTGAGGAATAATCTAGGCCGTGCATTTCAATTATTGGATTAAAATTCAACAGCCTTAATTTTAAAATAAAAATAATAAACATGGTTATTTTTTAATATTTTAAATGTTAACATTAATCGAATGTGAAACTCAATTTGAATAATATTTAAGAAATCTATTTAGAGTTTTTTTTTTTTTTGGTTTCGACATACATTTAAATCTCACACGTTAGGCTTTTTAATCCAATGTGTGAGAGGGGTGTCAAAGGTAGCATAGTAGTGACCCGACCCATATCGGACATTATCCAGCCCCAAAATTCTAAAACATTGAATTATGGGTCAATTTAAATTTATAATTTATACTGATTTTTTTTAATTCTTCAATACAGAATATTTAATAAACTCAAGTTGTTTATATTTATAATAGAGATTTGGGCTCAAATAGATTGACCAAATGCAGCATTTTTCGATTGATTTAAGATACTATTTTTATTGGATTTGGGTCATGTTACGATATTAGATCTAAGTAAATAGATTATGAATTCGGATAAAAAGAACCTTTCAATGCTTCATCGACAAAACTGAACATAGCCCGATCAATTTATTCTAAGAACTTTACTTCTGTAATTTGAGGTCGTGAATAATTAACGGAGTAGTTCATTTATTTGAGTGTAGTGGCTGGGTTTCTCTGGGGGTGTAAGCAAAGGTGTGGGGGGCTGAACATGTGGTATCTGATTTTTGCGTGATTTGTAAGCCATCGGGGGATGGATGAAAGTCCCTAAAGCGGGGCTCTGACTGCTTAAGAAAAGAGGTAATAAATATTGCAGCATCATGAAGGTTTTGCTAGGAGGGACTGCTACGTGGAAGTATGAAAAATGATCCAACGGACTGTTATGTCTGATCTTCAATTATCAACGGTTGAGAGAGGAGGCCCTAAAGGTTTCACTTGATGGTTTGCTGTAATCATGTCCACCAGGATGTTGACATTGTTTGTCTTAGACTACATGCTAAGCAGACCATTTGCATTATTACATGCTGAAAAAAGCATTATCGATTCTTGTTACCTGAGTTACATGATGCTGAACGTGCAAGAATTTTTCTGCTACATGGACTCATATTGATTATATACTTAAATTTTAGAAAAAACAGATTGAATATATAATTTACAAAAGTACTATAATTGATATAGTATTTAGACGAGCTTACTTATATTGATAGGGTTCTATATACCGTAAATATACAGGATTTGGTCCTATATTTAATATAAGTAGCAAAGGAGTTTTCATAAGCCAAATAGGGGTTTTAGCTTTTAGAAAGGCTAACATAGTCATAAATATAATGATAGGTCCACTCTCCTCTTCTGACCCCCATTTGAAAGCCATATTTTTAAAAGAAGAAAATAAGTTTAAAGTTTACCTCATTAAGAGCCGATCTAAGAATTAAGTAAGAAGACAAAAGACTAACATTAACTATTATTTATTTTAAAAAGAATTAAAAAATACGGTCAATATGATACCTTTTGCATGCACAATATTCAAGTATACCGATATTTTCATTATTTTAGATCTTATTTTTATAAATATTATTTTCAATCAACATGATAATAGAATATTTATATTAATAAAAGATTATTTACATGTTAAAATAGAGACTACAAAAATAATAACCAAAATTTGGTTAGATGATGCGTTTTTCTTACAAATGCATCTATTTTTTTCAGGGAGTCCATCATGTAATCAAAATAAATTGATCTTATTGATAAATTGGTGTGTTAATTCGTGACTTTGAGATAATAAGAGAACAATATTCTAGTAATTAGTTTATATGTATTTGACAATCCAATTGTTAAATTGTCCAGTATTTGATTTTTTGCTTTGTACGGATAGATTTTTTTAGTAGATATCAATTGACTAAATAGCTTATAAGACTACCCATTTGGTATTTTCGTTTGGGTTGCTACAATTTCAAAAAATAAAAAAATTACATCAAACTTTGTTCTTATAGTTTGCATACTATTGTTTGCATGATGACCAACAAAGTTAATAAAATCTATCTTATTGTTCAAGATATAGAGCCAGAAGGGATAAATTTAAGTTAAACTAAATAGCTAGTTTAAAATAGGAAAAAAAGGCACGTCTGGATAAATCAAATTTTAATATGAAAATTATATTTTATGAACTTTTAGAAAAATTGCGAGAATTCTCTAAAGTAAACATAAACATAAACATAAATATATATGTTTCAAGTAGTTTCAATTAAAAATTTTTGATAGAAGCCAACGCTGGATTTATACCCGTCCCCAATATTTAAGACTATTCTTCTATAATATATTTCAAATGTATAAACTCATACATAAATTTACACACTATAAATTAAATGGACAATCCCTTAAAATTGATTTCAAAGATTGCTAGCCTTTATAATGGTGGCAATTCATTTTAATGTCCTAAAATTTGGACTTGACCCGGTACCTTTTTTCTTGAACTTTTGTGTTTGGACTTGGTTTTAGAAGGATTAATTGATTTAGATACTGAGACAAGAAAATTCTTTTTTCTTGATATACCTTACGTTTCGCACAATATGTATTACATCTCAGACATATCATATTCATCTTATTTATGTTGAAGTTTTCTGTGAACCGATTAATCAAATCAAGCAAAGGGATGCCTTCTACCATCTTAATATATATCCATTTTTTAATTGTTTATTAACAAACTGATCTAATCCACGTTCTAAACATCTCTTAAATATGTAAGAGTATATTATTGGATTATGAATTATTTTTGTACGGGCTAATCCCATTTGACATCGATTGATAATACGGATAAGGATATTAGAGTTTTATACTGATACAATGAATTATAATTTTCGCACGCTTCACGCAAGACTAGCGCCTACCTAAAACACCTATCTTAGAAGGGGTACATTTGAGGGGTGCTTGAGGTGTTGATTCTAAAGGAGCGCACTCAAGAGTGTTTGAGGCGCTAATTCTAAAAGGGGTGCACTTGAGAAATGTCTAAGGCACTGTTTTGAGTGACACCCGCATTTGAGGCACGACTGACAAGCGCTTGAGCGCGATTCACAATATAAAAATGAATTGATACATTTTTAGGATTAATCACTTACATTTTCAGAGACCTAGAATACTGTTTTTGAGAGAAAAAGAAAAAAGAAAGAGAGAGAATATAAAAATTTGAGTATTTGGTTAATTTTTGAATCATATTTCAATATCTACTAATTTTGGGTATGCTATTTTTAGAGTCGAGAAGAACATTTACCGGTTATATTTTTTACTCTTTTATCATATACTCATTGTTACTCTATCTATTTATAATAATGTGTCTAGTTCTTATATTTGTGTGATTGAATTGATTATATGGTATAGATATTTTAAATGTATTATCTCATAACTTTTTTCTCTCATTTTTAAGAGGGTTTTTGACATTAAAATTATATTTTATTTTATTATTAGTGATTTTCGTATACTTGTTATAAATTGTTAAATATTTACTCACGATTCAAATAAACGGTATGAATCCCAACACATATCTCTGCTATAACCCCTATACTTTTGTCATGCATATATACATATACATAGATATACATATTGACACATATGTACATATATGTATATATACATACATATATTTATTTACATGAACAAATACATATATGTCTATTAAATTTAGGCTCTCTAATTACTAATGGTACGAGTGTCTATTTAGTTGCCAAGTAAAAATCATTATTGATTTGAGGTATTCAATAATAGGCATAATGGATATAATATAAGGGCATTCTATGAACTTTAAAATAATTTACTAAAACAAAACAATCCCATATTAAAGAAATCAAACAGGGAAATAAGAACATATTACTTTTATTTATTTTAATTTTTTTAGCATTTTCTATATATTTTTATTTAGTATTCAAAACTCTTATCTCATGTATAATAATTGTGTTACAATAATTATAACAAAACTTGTAAAATTGAATAAAAGCTATTATTCATGTCCATCTCATGCCACATGTGTAACATATATATATACATATATATCTATGATTCTAGATTGTCTTTTGCCCATTAAATCAGACATAAAATCGTTGTTTTAGTATATATATTTATTTAGACTTTTCCTTAAATGACTTACAATATAGTGATATTAATTTAATAACACACCACCATTCAAGAAAATTCCTTCATTTTTTCCATTGATTAGTTGTAGAAGACTTAGCATACAAACCCAAATATCATTCTAAATATTTGCTTAGATTATATATTTTTTCTCTTTTTTATTTCTTTATTTGTCTATTAATATAATATTTTTGAAATGTTATTCATAGAATAATTTCGCATATTGGGTTTAATTTGAGAAACATGTCAAAACCGATGAGATATGGGTTGAGTTCTTTAGTTAAATTAATTTATACTTAACTATATTATTTTAGCAATCAAATAAATTATAATTGGACTCCAATAACAAACCCAGGCAAAACCCTTTAAAAATATCAATCCTGAATTAAAACGGGATTATACCTTACTCCCGAGGCATAGTTCGTTCATCTTAATTAAAATATTGTTAGCTTTATATATATATTTTTTAAAAAATTATAAATATATGAACTATTAAATTTTAATTCAACGTTTTGAACAAAAAATGAGAGGATTGAATCTCAACGGTAAGACATAGTCCCTCCCAATAGCCAAATCGGTAATAAACTTGATCCTATTTCTCCTTTTGCTTTCTTTTATTCTTCTTCTTCCTCCTTTTTCGTCTGTCATCTGATCAAGTTTCTTCCCTAACCCTAATAAGATCCATAACCACCACCACTACCTACAAGATAATCACCCTCAAACCATAAGCCCATTAGGCAACTGACGGGCACGTGACTAGCCGCGGCAGGTGGTCTGCGGAGACCAGCTTGAGGCTGGCACTTGGGTCACCAAAATTCTAAATTCTTTTCATCTTCAATGCCCAATCGGCAACCATCAGCCAACTTCCATAGCCGGCGGAAGGGTGATGGCGATCTTGCAACCGTAAACGCACGTGACTAGCCCTTATGTGGCGGTCGACTGGCCAAATTTGGCCAAGGCTCAAGGCCAATAGGTCCTACGGGAACCTGGCAGCTACTGTTCTTATCAAATTTGTTTCACATATTTTAATTTTCTTGCATTTTCTCATCAACCCCTAATTTCATTTAATCTACAAATCACATAAAAAGGTTTATTTGAAAATTAAATATGTTGGCATCGAATGATGAGAGCACATAAAAGAAAATTTTCTAAGATAAAAGGAAACAACTCATTTCAAGCATTTAAAGGTCTCTTTTGATAATTATTAAAATAAAATTTAATCACAGAATATTATTATACTTTCATGGCTAAACAATTGCAGATATAAAATAAAATATACAATAAAAAAAGAGAATTAGAAAAACCTGTCGCCTTGGTACCAATAATCGTGCTTGCATAAATTGAAATTCACATCAGATTCTTCGAAACTTTGTACAGATATCTTTTCGGTATAAATACAAAGCAACTCAAGCATGTTGCCTTTTGAAGAAAATTAGGTTTTACGGCCTCTAAAAGGTTTGCTCTTGATGAGTTTCTCTTCCTCTTTGTCTTTAAGTAAGAGATTTTCTCAAATGAGGGGCTTGTGGAGTTGTGATAACCAAACAACATAGGGCTATATTTATAGACACCTTGACAACTAATCCGCTATCACTGCCCTGGAGGAATCTATCTTTTAATTGTAGCATTAAAATTAAAAATATAAATTTCAATAATTTTTATATGATTTTATTTAAATTTTTAGACTTTTATAATTTCTAATTATGTCTATTAATATATTTTAACTCATATACACGACCCTATTTATAGACTCATTTCATTAAAATTAGGGTAATTGATGCTTGTGTTTGTTGGTTGGATGGGGGGAAGTAACTATGAAAAATTATATATAAAAATCATCTAACATTAATCATTGCCACCGTGGCATGAATTCATCGTTAACATGCGACATATGCAAACAAATTTATACAAATCACTTGTAAGATTTAATGATGAATTTTATTGGATTGTGATGGGTACACCTCCACTGGGCTGGCCCAAGAAAAAGTCAACGGAGGCCCACAAAGGCGGTCAACGGCCTTACGGCCCACTAAAGGGGCAGGCCCAAAACGAGGAGGCC
>JAOVVI020018456.1:0-10351 GCA_028571085.2 Nepenthes alata
GAGAGAGAGAATCCTCTTCTTTTTGGATCCCTGGATTGAGATGGCTTTTTGGGATGTGGATCTGGACGGAGCACATGACTCAGGAATCCGATGCTTCCGACTTCCCGGAGTGGCTGTCGAGGGTTATTGGGATGTGGATCTGGACGGAGCACATGGCATAGTTCCTCTCCCTTTTCTTGCAGTTTTTCTCCGTTGTCCTCTCCTTCCAAGGGTCCCCCTTCTTGTTGGGATGAGGTCTATATAGACGGAAGATCTTATCTATAGTCACCGCTTTTGATTAACCGCCCGTGGATTGGATCAAATGATTGAATAACCGCCCGTGGGTTAGATAAAGCGGTTGAATAACCGCCCATGGATTAGATAAAGCGGTTTGAACTTTTTCTTGGGTTGGGTTTTATCGAACCCATCAATTATAATTTTTAATATTTATTAATATTAATATTTTGAATTATTTATTGTTATATTAATTTTATTATTATATAATCTTGAGTCAAACTATGGGAGTGTTACAAAATAACTAAGTGGGTATTAAGCAGCTGTTATCATCTCTTAATCAGTCGCAACGCATAGCCTGTTTAATTCAAGAGCGCGACTAATTTAACAGAGCGGACGACAGCGATGGCGGCGGCGGCGGCGGCCTTCCGCTCGTCGGCAGTTCATAATGTTGGGATGACCTCCTCCTCATCATTGACCGGTGATGACGGTTGCGGTAAATTATACCGTTTAGGACTGCTTAGAACGAACATCAAAGTCAAATCTCCAACGAGCTTCACCGTCCGTGCCTCAATCGGCGGTGGAGATTCTGGTACTTCCTTTCTTTTCGATATTCCTCTCTTGTGGACTGTTCTTATTCTGATGGCTTTACTTAAATTTTTGATGTAGACGTTACGCTGCTCGATTACGGAGCTGGGAATGTACGAAGTGTGAGAAATGCCATTCGCCGTCTTGGCTTCGGCATTAAGGACGTGAGTTTCTTAACATTATCGAAAATTTACGCAAAAATGATAATTTATACTTTTCGATCCCTGTACGCTGACTGAAAGAGAAATTCTGATTACCTTTTATTCAAGTGATAGAGGAAGTGGACTGGATATTGTATACTTAAATACTATTTCTTACAAAATATAATCGCATCAACGCTTTGCACTGTAAACAGAACTAATTACAACAACAGTGACTAGATTCGAGGTACTTCTAGGCTTCTTTTGAGCCATATCTTCACTTTCTCCTTGTTTGCCGCTTTGCCAATCATACAAAACCTCTTTCCATTGACTTAACAGTCGCCATTAATAACTTTAGAAGTTTAGGTTCAGTTAGTGTTTTTGGTCATCGAAACCAGTTCTTTAATCCTTTTGGTTAGCAATACTGTTAGAACTTAGTTTTGTTAACGGCTGCATGTCATTCGAGAGCTGCAGCTTGAGAAAATATGTCAAAATTTGAATTTGTTTCAAGGATTGAATTGGTGGGTTCTATTGCCGAACGAATTGGAGGCTGATCATGCGCCTATTATAAAACAGTAATGAATTTGCAAATTGAAGGGTGTTTTTGCATAAACTCTGCTTAACATGATGAAGCTTAATTGATTGATGACATGTGTCATATTTATCAGCCATGGAATTTTTTCATGCAACCTAATCTCATCAAAATTATGTCAATCTACTTGATCAAAACTCTTCTACTAATCTCTCATAGAAGTCCTCCTAACATAAAGCTTTCAAAAATCCCATGTATGCCCCCTATTATTCCTACTTGGTCTGACTGAAGGTAATCTCAAGATGATTGGACCCAAACTACAAAATTCATAATCTAAAATCTGAGTGGAATTTGATTTTGGACAATCTCTTCACTCAGTCAACCAATGCAAGCCACTTGAGACGAAGCATTGGTCCTCTTGTCCAACATAGCTTCATTCTCAATATTTTGCTGCAAGACTAAAAAAGACTTGGCCGCTTGCCCATAGACAAGCTTTGTAATTATTCCTTGAGAAGATAACTAATCCTTTACATTGAAAATAGGGCCAAATCATGCAAGTAGGCATAAGGTCCATGTTTTCAAATAATTTAGTTGGGACAATAGCTAGGGAAACATAGGTTTTTGAGTTACTGTTTTGAATAGCAATTGGGGCATATGTAAACTGTAAGTTATCATTGACATTGAAATATTGAAGAGTTAGCTCTATGATTCACATTTGCTCCATGCTTATAATTTGGATTACTTCAGATAATCTTATGTCTAATATGCCTTCCTTGAGGTAAAGTTTTAATACAACTTGTCTTTATGCAGCTTGCTCGGTTTTGTATTAATTCACTGTTTGGTGGTCTCCTTTTGTCTGTTGTTCGCATTGCTCAACTTCTGAGGTCAATGTAGGAGTAGGAGCTAGCTTTCTATTTGCTCTTTGATTTAAGGAATTGTCTTCAAATAGGAGGATCAAAACCCATGTAGGCTGTGCTTATGCTTGAAATTTTTTTTTAATCTGTTGCAGGTATACATGATTCAAATGGCAGGGGAACATAATCAGTAAGTGTATAGGGTAAATAGCCTGCACAATCCCAAAGGAACATTTTTTGGTAGATATATTGCCATAATTACTATAAACAAATTCATCCGTGAGTAAAATCAAATCAGAACTACCCATTTATTCCCCAACAATGCAGCTAAACAAAGTCACTGAAATTTGATTTGACAACTTTGAATGTCCATCAGTATGTTGGTGGAAAGAATGAGCATATCTCTGTGCTACTTAATTTCCACAATGTCTTCTAGAAGTAGCCAGGAGTCAAAATTCCTGTCAGGCAATATGGATGAAGGTTGACTATGCAGATAGGTAAAGTATGATTTAACAAAATAGAAAGCATCAGTAGTCTTTCTACTTGTGAGAAAATGTGCCATCTTAGATTCCTATCATCTACTAGCAGAATAGAGTCATGTTCTTCACTTATCCTTCCAACATCAAGGACACGTGCCATGCTCACGTATTTCCATGAGGTATATGGGTTAGCTGAAAGGGTAGAAAAGCTAGTGTTTACCTGTTGGCATCCCCAATCATTTGGAAATTGGTAACACGTCCCGCTTTAGAGATGTCCAATTTTTGACTAAATCAATGGCGTTCTGTGGTCTCTATCTAAGTGATTAGCTAGACCACCAGCATGCATTCTCCAATTGCAAAAATCTATAAATGATGCTTTCAGGGTTCAGAATTAGAAGCCTTAAAGAGTTGACTCAATACCATTGCTGTGATTATCATCTAAAATCCACCTAGCATAATAAGGAGTTTAGTAAAACTAAGGCTTTCTCAAATGATTGCCATGCTTCCTATTTGCAGTGCAAAAGAAATCTTATGGAAGTAGTCGATAACTGAGATAAAAAACAAGTGAGAAGAATTTTGATGTGAATGGTTCAATGTGACTGCTCAACCTACAGCCTTTGCTGTAGAATTAATTTTATAGGTATAAAACAACCCCATGTCTTGTTCGTGTGCCACAAGGAAGAACTGCAAGAAATTCTATGTACAACTCAACCCTATAAAATTGACAGAGAAAATGAAAAGTAAGCTTAAGCTCTTGCAAATATTCTCAAATATTCTACTGAAGATACATTACTAGCTAAGGAAACCATATATCTTCTGCAGCAGCAGCTGGTAAATTGCCTTGATTCCTGCTATCCTAGAGATTCACCTTCTTTATCGGTTTTTCCAATGTTAGAGGTTTTGCACACTAAGTCTACAATCATATGTGGTATACAGTTGTATTGCCTTATTATGCTTTTAATTGAAGAAGTCTATGGGTCATTGCTCCTAGCTAAGAAGTGTTTTGGTGCCTATTCCTATTCATATTCTATAGTCATCACAAGAAACTATAAAGTTTATTAAACTTAGCGTGTCTGAGGACAATGATTTTAGAAATCTTATGCTTAATTTCTCCAATGATCCTAAAGGCACTAGGTGGCCAGTAGAACTCTGCTCTCTTATACCTTTAGTGATTGGAGCCATGATGGAAGTAAAGCTTTTAATGAATTGCCCATAGAAAAATGATAACTCATGAAAAGTACTTATCCTCCAAAACAAAAATAGAATTAGACTAGTCTCTAATCGTTCTGACATTTTCATTGATGAGTATCTGCATTGTGCGGAGACTAGAAAGTCGAAATATAGTACTTGGATTGCATGACTTTGCATTTCTTAAGATTAATCTACAACTTTGCCTCATTTAAGGTGGAAAAGACCCATAGAGAACTTTGTTATAGTTGTAGAACAGCTGTTCTAATTCTTTTGAAGGTCCTTGGGCATTAGACAAACTAAATGGCATGCCTCCTTATTTATTAATGACCATACTAGATCTTGAAAGTGATTTTCCACTCATTTCTAGGTCTAATACAAACCAGTGATGGCCACTATGCAAGTGAAGCTTATCTGTTAGCTGACTTATGAAGCATATCCTTGAACTAGGGAACCACCCATTTCACATTTTTGTTATATGAAGGCCAGTCTATGCACATTCTCCAAGACCGATCCTTCTATGGTGGTAAGACATTACAGATTGCTATAAGACAGATTTTGTCAAACAAACGCAAATCCCTTGGCCAAAAGACCTTCCACTTGTCAGTTTGACTCAATGTACTACTTGCAATGGATGGGAGTCTATAATGTAGTAGTTTACGTTGACAAGAACTAGGAACCAAGCTAATGGCCAGTTGGATGCCCCTGTAGTTGATGACTCATAAATAAGTTTTTTAGAAAGAACATCAGCAAACTCTACTTGTATTAGTACATTAAGGAATGTTGGAAAGAACATCAGCAAACTCTACTTGTATTAGTACATTAAGGAATGTTGGAATCGACTAAGTGGATTTGAGAGAGCCTTTTTAGTACTATGGCTAAGCAGAATTTACTTCATCTTACCTGTTGAAGGACATATGGTTAAGGATGTGAATGCTTTTCTTAATAGAAGATTAGAGTGCCTGGATTTTGGAAATTTTGGTTAAGCTATGCGGTTTTGATGGGTCTAAAAGTTATCTTCTTTCCCTTTTGGCCAAGGACATCAGTATTGTCTTGCCACAATCAATTATGTCATGGTCATAAAGGAAAAGGTGTCATTTGAGGATATAGGGTACATCCATAGATGTGACATTATGATATAGCTCTTCCTGTTGGTGAGGGTGTTTGTTCCACACTTCCACCTTAAGATTCAATCGACGTGTAGTAGATTTTGCTTCCATAATCCATGGTATTGCCTCCCCAAATAATCAACTAGTTGTGTGAAAGATAAGTTCATTTTCCCTGATCTTAAGTAGTTGCTGTATAAAGTACGTATCCCTTATTGATAGGTCAACATCCTCTTCTAACTTCTTTGCTAGGTCATCCTAGTCACCAAATTATTCTATCTGGTCAAGATGTGGTTTCCTCCTGAGGTGAAACACTATAATCTTGTTCTCTAGCATAAGCTTCGGCTAGAAGAGTAGCAATGCCTCTGTTAGTATTGTAATTGTAGAAGAGTAGGAATGCGTCTGTTAGTATTGTAATTGTGGCACTAAAAGTTAGGCCCTCACGATTTGCCTATGAAATTGTTTGGGTGAGAGGAGAGGATGGGAAATTAATAGAACTGATGAGGCAAGTAGTAAGATCTGGGAGACAAACTTAGAGTTTGAATTGGATATAGGCCTAGTTTTGAACAGAATTAGAGACAAACTTAGAATTATTGTTGCAACTCTGCTCTTGCGCACCTGATGTACCCCTTCTCCTCTGGCATTGCAATTGTTCCTCTTCAGGCTTGGGGTAATGTTAGGTTACCTTCCTCTTAATGGTTGCTTCCAGGCTGAAAAAATGTTGGTTTCTAGGACATTGACAAACCTAATGATTGCTAGAAAATATTATTTCTCAAGGTGACATTGAAACATGAGTTTTTGAATTTAGATATGCAATCAATCACATTAGAAGTCAATGGCCTGAGTCTGTATAACTGTTCAACCAGTTGATTCCTATGAAAAGAGTGAGGTTCTTTTCCATTAATTTCAATTTTCATGACTTCCTAATTGATGATTGGCCGTTACTAGATGTTAATTTATGTTGGAGCGTCGTCGGTATTTCTCCACGGACCATATCTATTCATCTTGTCAAAGCAGGCTTGTTCTAGACTATTGATGTCATATCAAACAAGGAGGACCTCCAGTTTGCTTACCCAGTTTCGAAATGCATTAAGAATATACCATCATAAATAGGAGTGTTAATCTCAATTCTACTAGTAATATTCAGCTAGATAAATACTGAGTCTGCCAGGGGAGAACACATCTTAAACCTATTAGGCTTTGTTTGTTACAAGGCATAAAAATGGAGGGTAAAATTTGAGGGGGGGGGGAGTTAGATAAGGGGATAAAGAGACCATCCATGTTTGCTTGCGAAGGTAAGTCTTAGCTCAAGGTTAAGTTTGCTTTGTTTAACCCAAACGTCATGTGTTCAAATCATAGAGATAACCTTTTCTATAAAACAGGGATAAGCTTCATATACCTGTTTTCTCTAGATTATATGATGTGGGAGTCTCATGTACTGGGAAGCCTTTATCGTCATTAGTTGTACTTGGGTAAAGGAGACAGAAAAAGAATACATGTAATAAAAATCTTAACAATAAACGTTTAACTTCAACCATGATGGTTGAACCATCACAACATTACCATATACTATCCTAGGAGGCTTGAACACTTCCTCTAGGGCTCATATTGGTGTCAAATACATATCAACACCAAAATTCCTTGTACACTTTTAGACGCATGTCACTCATGTTTGAAATCTTTTGTTTTTTTAATTCAAACTAGCGATTTAAACCTATTAATTACGACAAATAAAAAAGGCTTATGGTTCTCCCAACTAAAAATCAATGAGCGAAATTGTAGAAAAGAGCTTTTGGTCACTACTTACCTTTAAATAATAAAAACAGAGGAAAGTGATTTTAAAGTCTATTGACATGCCAATTGCTTGTGCATGAAGTTTTGAGAGCTTGTTTATCTATTATATTCTCATATTAATAAAAAAATTTATGGCTTTTAGTTAATGTGCCATTAGTGTGCCATGTCCTATTTTTTAAAGAAAAATTACGTATTTTCATGTCCTTGTCGTGTCAGTATCATGCGTCCATGCTGTCATTTGTAGTCCCAAAACTGCCACTGTCATCCTTGAGGACAACCACCATCACCCCTCACCATCTCCTGCACTACCACTACAATAGAGGGAGGTCGGAAACATGGGGATTGAAGAGAGAGGGTAAGCACTGGTGGATATGTAAGACGCAGAGGAATGAGGGCGTGATGGATTAGAGAGGTTATTGATAGAGGAAAGGAAAGAGAGAGATCATGCTAGGAGGGTGAGACAGAGTGCGAGAGAGGAGGGGAGAGAGAGATTGTGCTGGTGGTGGTTCGTTGAGATGGGTGGTGCAGATTTGTGAAAGAAACCAGATCTGCACTACCCATGGCTGCGGATTGCACCTTGTTTGCGAATCTGATTGACGTATCAATAAGGAGTGGCGGAGAGAGGAGGGAGAAAGTACTCGGCTGGTCCTGGTGGTATACCTGGCAATCAATGGTGGTGGACAATGGTGGCAAGTTGTTGCTGTTGGTGTTGATCGCTATCAGGTTATGATGGGGAGGGTGATTGTAATGGAGAGGAAAAAGGCGGTTTACCAGGTGTGAAGGATATATCCCCATATAGGGTCTGGGTTACTGGGTAATGATTCCGTCTTTTTTTTTTCTTTTGGGTTATGGAGGGGTAAAGAGAAGGACCCCATTTCCCTCCAATTGAGTGTGAATTTGGGTTCCTATGGCTTCCTGCTGGGTGGTGAGTGGTATTTCATATGGCTATGCTACTTAGACTTGATGATGTGCAGGTGTTAGCTTTGTCTATTTTCCAAAAATTCCAAAAATTTTTCCTCTGATTTGAAGAGGCCAAGTGTAGTCTCCTTATTTGTGTCTGACATTGTACTGTGTGGCAAAGGATAAGAGTTGAAATAACTATGACCTATGATCAGTCCTAGGGGCATGTAGGCTGGTAGTAAGATCATGATAACCAAAAGTTTGGTGCTGAAGAACACGGACAAGTTCTAGGTATGGTACCAAAGCACAACTGAAAATGTTTGGTGCAATTTGTTTCATTGGGGTAGGTAGAATCCTTATCCAGTAAGAGGAAAAGCCTATCATTTTCACAGCTCTGGGATTTTAGGTAGAGAAATTGTTTGCCGCCCCTTCAAGATTGTCATTTGGTTAAGGGGGTTTTTGTAATATTTTTTCGGAAATATGACGTCATTATTTTGGATAGGTGGTGTTTATTTTTATCCACAATATGGTTTAAGCAATATCTGTTAATTATATAAAACATGTTCACTTGCTCTGGCCTAACAACTTAAGCTTTTGGGATGATGGTTCCCAAACATGGTATTACAGCCTCTTTGATCTTAGATCTTGATATAAATCTTGTTGGCTTCAATCATTTAAACAATCTACAACACAAGGTGTGGAGTGAATATGTACTTATCCATGCTTTTAAATCCAGATGACATTTGTTTGCAAGGGCATGTTGTTACATTAAAAACATTTTGTTGATGTTAAGTGAGGGCACAACAAATCAGCTTAGAAGATTTCATCCTATTTATCCTATCATTTAATATGGCTATCTAGCAATATGCAATGGGATTTAACCAATGATTCAAGAAGATAATGCATCAATTTAGCATACCAATGCCTTAAGCCCATCTCAATAGCTTAGTGATAGAGCGGCATGTTTTTACCTGATTAGTTGTAGGAGATTGATTCCCAGGAAAGATTGTGAAAAGAATAAAACAAGTAGCCGAAAGTGATGCGGACATCAAATATTCTAAGAGATTTTGATTAGAAGAGATTCCGATTTTATTAGCTTTTATTTTATTTGCTTTACTTATTGGGTAAGATTCTGGTTTGATTTTATTTGCTCTTATTTACATGATTTTATTGTGATTTCTTTTATTTTTAGAAATAGATAATTTCTTACCAAATTATGCTAGGCCTAGAATTTCTTTTTATAAAGACCCAATGCTCTATTATTTAAATCATTGAATGAATGAGTGTTTTGAGATTTTGTGAGATTGAGTAATTGTGACTTCCTCTCCCCCTTGGTTTCTTTTCTTTCTTATTTCTATTCCTTTAATATCTATTTTTGTCTCTACCTCTCTGTCTCTCTTCCCTATTTTTCCCCTTCCTCCTTATATCAAATTGGTATTAGAGATACAGTCCTATACTTTTTTTGCCTCCAGCAATATCACTTTCCTGCAAGTAATAACCAGCCACACAACTTCCCGCAATCAGCACCCCACCATACCACCACCTCTGCTATCCCACCGCCCACTATCTTACCACCGGTTGGCCACCCTACAAAGTTATTACTGTGCATTTAGTCGCATTTTCTGCCGGCAGACCCATCTCCACCAATATCACCTCATCTCTATATTGTCAACAAAAAAAAAACAAAAACAAAAACAGTATTCTGTTTGTGAAAAAAAAAAGAAGCACAAGACAAAAAAAGAGACGTTCACTGTCTCTGTAAAAAAAAAAATAGAGAGAGCAAAGCGGCAGAAAAGCACGAAGTGGCTGCTGTAGTCAAACAGAGCTGTCGCCGCCAGAGGCCGGAGAACCAACCTCCCCACGCCGCCGCTGACCACCACGACCGCCACCATTCGAGTAGGCGCCAAGTCAAGACACACCCAAACGACCATCCAAACCTCTCGAGACCCGCATCGCCCCCCTCACCGTAATCCCTAATCAACCACCACCCCGCGCCCTAAAACCCTAATTGACCACCACCCGGCGACCAATCTCCACTGCAATTACTGAAACAAACCCTACCCACACGCTCGAGCCGCAACAGACCCAAACCCTAGCCGCCACCTTGCTCCTTTTCCAGAGCACAAAAAAAAAAGGAGAGAGAGAGAGAGAAATTACGAATCGGGGTGTGCCGATTCTTCATCTTCATTTTCTGTTTGTGTTCGCCCTCATTCTTCTTTATCTTCGTCTTTGCTTCATCAGCTTCGTTCTCATCATCGTCTTCTTTGTCTTTGTCCCCATATTCGTCGTCGTCTTCATCACCGTCTTTGTCGCAGTCACCGTCGCTGCCGCTTGACAGAGAGTGTGCGCACTGAAGCACCAAGTTGCTTTGAGGGAAAGCCACGTCCCTTTGTGGTGTGTGAGCTGTAAGGTATAAGAAAGAAAAAAAGAAAAAAAAAACAAAGCAGAAAATAAAAGAAGAAAAGAAAGAGAAAAAAAAAGAAAAACAGAAAAAAGAGAAAAAATAAAAAAAGAGAAAGAAAGAAAAGGAAAAAAAAATACAGCAGATAAAATTCAA
>JAOVVI020018457.1:0-10351 GCA_028571085.2 Nepenthes alata
CATTGGATAGTCAGCATTCATCACTACTACAAAGAGATTTACAGTAGAAATTGTGTCAAGTAGTCCATGTTGCACCTCTTCAAAAATGGAAACCCCCTACTCCTAGTGCCAAGTATATATGGCAGTCAGAAGCTGTTAGAGTCCTTCCATTTGAATCGATAATACTATAAAATGAGTCAAAACATATTTTAATGTGTTATCATAATCATATCCATCTAAATTGTGACGATGAAACCTGACTGTTGAGAGTATGAGAAATGATAAAATGAGAGGACCCTAGCAGGACTCAAGGCAGTCAAATGATGTTTGGATCAGTCAGTTTAAGGTACACCCTCCCCCAGAGGCACCTAGAAGGGAACACTATAACCTTAAAGCTAAATTCCACAATAACCTAAAGGGAGTGATGAGCAATAAGGGATAGGCAATCAACAGATCCCACAGATCTTTGCGCAAATCTTTTTCAGATCCCACAGACGGCACTTTGTCCAAGAGTAGAAAATAAAAGTATTTCTTTAGTAATAAAATGTCATAAAAAACCAAGCACAGAAAAATTGTCGTGTAATTACTAGAACATAAAAAATAAGAAGAGCAGCCAGAGAATTTTGAGTTGCAGAAAACCTTTGAAGCCAAATCATCAACATTTTGTTGAAGAGAAAGAAGTTTCTTTGACAGCTCTGACAGCTTTAATCCCAGATCAGAAATATCCGGCCTGCAAAGAACTTTGATTAAAAGGAACATTCAGCTGTTGTCCCCATCACAATAAGCATTCAATCACCATAAATTTAGCTGGTGAAAACCAGAATATTGACATAAAGTGGAGAAGGGGGGAAAACAAAATGCACCCAACAATTCAATATTCTTCATTTCGGAATCACCCTAAGAGTCTGAATATGTCACACAATCAACTCCCCTAGTTTCCTGAATTTATCTCACAAGATACCAACAGCCACGCTTTATTAGTTCATTCAGGTAACTCATTGAAACCCATTTACATAATACAGCAATTCTGATTAAAACACAAGTGAAAGTCATACTACTTAGAACAGTTGCTGACATGAAGGTCACTACTATATGTTAAAACCAGGCCACTTTGTCAGGCATATGGGTATGGATCTAAATCTTCATAAGCACTGAAAACTAATGCAGCTTAGTTATTATTATTTTTTTTTTTTTTTCTGGCTTGGATTTCCCTTCTTATACCGAAAATATAAAGAAAGCCATGGAGCTTCTTTTGAGTACCAGTTTGCTGATGACAAGTGCACAGCTATTCAACAGCAAAAATAACTGTTTATTTAATAATCAAACATTTATATTGGCTGTTGGAGACCCAATCACCCAAAACAGGCCACCAAAAACTAAAACAAGTAAGGCTTAAGAATCCTAAATACCTGTAAGTCAGGAGACTGAAAAAAGGAAAACATTGACATCCTATCATTGATACATCACTCAGAGTTAGGGCTCAAGAATATATCAAACTATGAATTCAGTTAAAGGTCCTCCTTTTCTCGGTATGACGACAGTCCTTGTCTGCCAGGCAGACACCTGTCAGCAGCATATCTCAGTAGATATCACTACAAACATCAACAAATGATGCATATCGTGACTTTAGCAACTTGAAGAGCAATGTCAACAATATTCTAGTGCCAAATAGCCAATTAATACACTGTCACAGTCAATGGAACTACAGTCACACTGATGGGAGTGGTTGATTCGCAAACAGGCATCATGTGGTAACATCAATTAAAACATTCGGAAAAGCTTGAAATGTCCCAAAAATTAGTGATCTTACAATGGATATATAGATTGAATCTGAACATCAGCTGGAAATAATTTACACTCTTCAGAGAATATTTGAGCTTGCTTTTCAGCAATGGCATCAATAAGCACTATGTCCTTCATTACCTGCTCATCAACACTACGTGGAAGTATATAGCAAAATTAGAGAATTGGCAGCAGCTGAGAAATTACCTAGTTTATGCATATCTATGAGCCATTAACCAAAGGTCATTCCCAAATAGAATCTTATTAACTGACCTCCAATCAGGATTGTCAGCATAGATGCTAGCCTCCACAAGATCTACAATAAGCCGTAGCATTTCAGTACGATCTTCATAACTTCCTCTTCCCTGGAAAACGAGGGCAAATGCATTGAGGGAAGCTTACGGGATAGTCAGTGAATGCAGCAGTCTTTTGCCATCTTAAATAATGCAGGCATAGCATCTGACAGAAATAATGTGTTAAAATGACAACCTGAATCAGTTAGATCAACTATCAGCAAGTAGTAGGACAAATCTACCTGGATATGACACCAACATGAACAAGTTTAACCTAACTATATCTTACATACCGCACTGTAAACACTAATGCTTATGCAGGAAATTAGTTCTTTTATGTACACAGAGTCCCATAAATACATATCCCTGAAAAACAAAATAAGTCATACCCTTTCAGTGACATACACAAGATCTATCCAGGAAGAAAACAGTGATAAAAAAAAAAGCATGAGATGGGAATTATTAGCATCTGCAACACACTACAATAACTTATCTTCAAAAAGTTGCAGAGACCAGCAGTATGTGGCTTTAAATAAATCAAGCACATATATTAGTTCATTCAATATTACTCCATATTTACTTAAAAGCAAGGCAGCCTTTATACAGCATTATCGTTCCCTATCAACCTTGGAATGACAGTAAGGTCCGCTTTGGATCCCCAAAAAAGGCCTAAAATTTGGTAATAAAATGAATTCCATGTCTAATTCTAATTATGTTGTTCGACTGTCATACAGACCTAAAATTAATTCCAAGTCTCAACTGTAATTCCGTAATCCAAATATACCCTAAATGATAAAGGACAAACGAAGGAAAAGGATAATGGGGCAGGGGAGGTGGAGTGGATGACAACAAGCACCGTTGCGGTACGTTTGGTTATTGGAATGGAATAAGATAAGAATAGAATAATTATTCCAAGGAATATAATAGAATTGGAATTATTATTCTCATGTTTGATTATTAGAATAAAATAATATGAGAATTAGTATTTCATTGTTTAGTTTGTAGAATAGTATGAAGAATAAGGTAAAAATAGTGATAACAATGATAATAATATTATTATTATTAATGATAATAGTAATAATAATAATAATAATATGTAATAATAATAATAATAACAATATAATAATACCTAATAATTAATAATAATAATAATAATAATTGATAGGTACAGTTATTGATGGGCTTACATAAAGAAAGGCTACCAAGTCCATAATACAAAATGAACTGGACAACATTGAAGCCCATGAACACAGGCCCATCCCATTCCTCTAGCGCTTTAACTGCTACAGTTAAATTCCGGAGACCCTAACTACTACAGTAAAATTTCGAATACCCTAACCGCTTGTTTGAATTCCAGAGACCTTAACTGCTTCAATTGGATTCCTAAAGCCAGAACTGCTACAATTAACCGCTACAATTAGTCCTATCCAGTTAATCTTATCCATAGTAACATCACAAATTCTGAAAAAACGGACATCCAGACATGATACAAAAGAGGATCCCTGACTAGGAACAAAGGAGGAGAAAAAAGGAATTGAGTACAAACCGTAAATTTTGAATCTCATTTTTGTCCTTAAGATTTTGTCTCTCTTTATTCTTAAATGAGAACTGAGTTGAGCGTCAGAGTGTCTTTCGGAGGACAAGCCTCGATTGTCCTCTGATCCTTGGTTTAGTTGTGATGTGTAGGTCTTGGATCATCAAAGATGTTACGAAGATCTTACTTACAAACAAGGTGTGATCAAGGTTCGTCACGAATCTGAATCCTGGTACGTATCATTGGCGCCGTCTGTGGAAAAATCCTGAACGAAAATCCAGCTAACTACCACATTCAACTATGGTAAACACCAGAAGTCACACTAACGCACCCGGAGATGTTACTTTCCCCGGCAACAACCCTATAGCGGTTAGTCATGGGGAAGATAAACAGATGGTTTTGATGGAAACCATGAATGAATGAATAGCGAACATGGCTGAAGCGTTTCAAATTCTTTGTACCCAATTGGGACAACAAAAACAAGCAGTCCCACAAGTGGTCCCACCAGCAATTCAAATTTCAACCGCAAGCACTCCTGCTTCAAAAACGAACCACAGAAGGAGATGCCCGGTGAGAAACGAAGAGCAACCTGTTGACCAAGTAAGAGAACATTCCAACAATAGGGAAGAAGGACGTTCTCAATTAGAAGGACGATTGGGCTCGAGATCTGAGGAAGAAAGCCCTGAACGGTGAAATCCTCGATATTCAAGGAACGAACAGAGACTTCCTAATCTTGATGTGGTATCCTACAATGTGCAGCCCGCTGAAGGAAGTCGTCACTCTAACCGGCCAAACCGTCCAGAGTTGAAGGATTATCTCAATGAAAAAAGATCAGCAGCAACAGCTGTCCCTCATGTAGAAGAAAAACTGGAAAAGGCCTTCCAACACGTGTTCGGTGATAGTGCAGAAAAGCACTATGCGCATTTGAGAAGGTCTCCTTTGAACTTGTTCACTTCCCCATAAATTCAAAATGCCAACCTTGGAAGTCTACGATGAAAGTGGTGACCCAATAGACAACTTCCGTACACATTTGAGCTTTCAAGGACTGGACAAGATAAGTATGTGTCGGTGTTTTCCCCTGACACTAAAGGGGGATGCTCGAATTTGGTTCCATCTTTTGGCACCAAATTCAATCTGGTCGTTTGACGAATTAGCATATTGTTTTCTGTCTCAGTTTGCCTCCAGTAGGAGGATGGAAAAACAACATTGGCACTTGGCTCGTATCAAGCAAGGGTCAAGGGAAAGTTTGAAGAGTTTTTTGGGTAAATTTACTTCAGAAGCTAGGAGGATTCCCCGGCTAACTGATGAGGTTAAAATGAACACATTTATGAATACTTTGGAGTCTGGTGACTTTTTTAAGCATCTGGTGCATAAGGATCCCAGAACATTTTCAGAAGTGTAGGCCATCACTTGAGCTTACATAGCGGCTGAAGAAGCAAACGAAGTAAAAAGGCCAAGATGAGATGATCGCTCACTGCACGGACCAGACGGGAGGAAAAAGAGCGGAGATCATATTGACTTACACAACTCGAAGAGGCCATCCAGGTTTGAGCTAGGGGCTCGAAAGGAATATAAACCGATGAACTTGACCCCACTAAATGACTCCAGGACAAATATTCTTATGGAGATAAAAGAAGAGAAGTTTCTGAGATAGCCAAAACTGGTCAAGAACCTGGAAGGAGATAATCAGTCAAAATACTGTGATTACCATTGATCTCGGGTACACAACACGGAAAAATGCAGGACTTTACAAAAAGAGATTGAATAGCTCATAAAAAATGGGCATCTCAAGAAATTTGTAAAAAATCCAGGAAAAGCAAGCAAGTAAGACGGAAAAGAAGAGCAGGATCAACAGCGCCCAAGGAACAAAGTAGCAATAGGAGTGGTTGACATGATATCAACCATGCCACAAAAAAAGCACACTCCGGACCGGGTGGCTGATGTAGGAAACAAAAGAAAAAGGGTAGAAAATAGGAATAATGCAATCTGTTTTGATGATAATGGTATGAGCCATGTACAAGTTCTCCATTCTGATCCACTTGTAGTAACTGCACTCGTTTCAGATGGTGAAGTTAATTACCAACTAAAATGAGTCTTCGTTGATAATAGAAGCAGTAACAATTTACTCTACATGGATGACTTCTTTAAGTTGGGATTAAAGAAAAATCAACTTAAACCTGCAAATAGACCTCTTTACGGACTAGACAACGAACCTGTCACTGTCCAGGATACAATACAACTAGAAGTCATGTTAGAAACGTATCCAAAAACAACTCATGCACTTACTTTTCTGGTGGTGGATTTGCCTTCAGTTTACAATGCCATCTTAGGCAGGCCATGTTTAACAACCTTTGGGGCAATAACATCCATCTTGCACCTAAAGATGAAATTCCTGACACCTTCAAGCGTCGGTGAAATCTTAGGTGACCAAGTCACTGGCTGTTCCTGCTACCTAACACAAGTAACTCAAACAGTTCCAGAACGGCCAGTTGAAGACTTGGACTACCGATATGAACTGACATTATAGCAAGCCCAGTCCGGTGATACAACTGAACGTCTACTTCTTGACCCAAATGATCCGAAGAAGTATGTGCAAATTGGAAGCCCTCTCTCCGGGCAATTTCGGGATCAACTTATTTCCTTCCTCAAACAGAATGCAGATATATTCGCTTGGTCTCCTGTCTGCATACCTGGTATCCCAGCGGATTTAATGGTCCACAAACTTGGACTTGATCCCAATCATAAGCCAGTCAAGAAGAAACGGAGAAGTCATTCCATAGAAAAACTTATTGCAATCCGTGAGAGAGTGACGAAGTTGGTCGATGCTGGATTCGTAAGAGAAGTCAAATATCCTGATTGGCTCTCTAATGTAGTGCTTGTGAAGAAAAGTAATGAAAAATCAAGAATGTGTGTGGACTTTACCAATTTGAATAAGGCCCGTCCTAAAGATAGCTATCCACTGCCCATAATAGATACTTTAGTGGACTCCACCGTTGGATACGAACTGCTAAGCTTCATGGATGCATATTCTGGGTATAACCAGATTAAGATGAGCCAGGAGGACGAGGAACATACTTCTTTTATGATTGACCAAGGCACGTATTGTTATAAGGTGATGCCTTTTGGTCTCAAGAATGTGGGAACCACTTATCAGAGGTTGGTAAATAAAATATTTGAGGCTCAAATTGGCAAAAACATGGAGGTATACGTAGATGATATGCTTGTGAAAAGCAAAATCACGTATGACCACATCCAAGATTTAAAGGAAGCCTTCGAGATACTCCGAAAATATCGAATGAAGTTAAACCCAACTAAGTGTGTTTCCGGAGTGACATCCGGAAAGTTTTTGGGCTTCATAGTCTCACAGCGTGGGATTGAAGCCAACCCTGAGAAATAAAGGCCATAATAGATATGGCACCACGAGCGACAGTAAAAGATGTTTAGAGGTTAACTGGAAGGCTTGCAGCCTTATAACGGTTTCTAACCAAGTCAGCAGAAAAATACCATCCCTTCTTTAACGCTTTAAGGGGTACCAAGGCAAATGGTATTATCTAGACAACAGATTGCCAGACTGCTTTCCAAAAATTAAAAGACTATTTGTCTAGTCCACCTCTATTGACTTCACCGAAACAAAGGTGAAGATTTATATCTATACCTGGCCGTTTCGGAGACAGCATTGAGTTCAGTTTTGATCCAAGAACATTCAGATATACGATGGCCAGTATACTATGTCAGTAAGATGTTGACGGACACCAAGACCCGTTACTCACATGCAGAGAGAATTACCTTGGCACTTGTCCATTCAGCTCAGAAATTACGGCCATATTTCCAAGCTCATAAAATAATTGTCCTCGCCAACCAGCCTTTGAAAATTGTGTTACAAAGGCCTGATGTGTCCGGAAGACTAATAAAATGGGTAATAGAATTGAGTGAATTTCACATCGAGTTCAGACCAAACATCAGAAACGGGGACTCTCTCAAAGGCCAAGCCTTGGAAAATTTCATCGTTGATATCACGACCTCAGTTCCGGCAACCTCTATTGGAAATGAAGACATTCCCCGAACGGTGGAAATACCCAATTGGACTTTGTATGTTGACGGGTCATCAACGCAGTCCGGAAGCGGAGCTGGGACAGTTATGGAGACTCCTGATGGAAAAGAGATCACTTATTCCTTAAGACTTGGATTTCCAGCCACTAACAACGTTGCTGAGTATGAAGCATTGCTGGCTGGGCTCAGGCTGGCCAAAGAATGTTCAGCGAAGCATGTGATTGTGTACAGCGATTCTGAATTGATTGTGAACCAAGTTCAAGGAAGTTTTGATGTAGCAAGTCCCTTACTTAAAAATTATTTGGCAAAAGTAAAAAGCATGGAACAAGGCTTTGACAAGTTGGAGATAGTTCACATCTCCCGTGCAGATAATGGAAAAGAAGATCAGCTGGCAAAGGCTGCAACCACTGAGAACCCTTAGCAATATTTGAAATGCCGACGAGAAATTCTAGAGACTCCAAGTATTGAGGAGCGCGAACAGAAAATTCTGCAGGTGACAGACCAAGAAAGTTGGATGTCTCCATACTGGAGGTACTTGACTAATAGAATTTTGCCGGAGACCCCAAAAGATGCCAAGCGTGTGAAAAAGACAGCGGGTTGGTATACTATTGTGGATGGGAAAATGTATCGTCAAGCATACTCAACTTCATACCTCAAATGCCTAACTCCGGAGGAAGCAGATTACGTTTTGAGCGAAATCCATCTTGGTATATGTGGATCTCATATTGGAGGCAAAAATTCAGCCTTCAAAGTAATGAGGCAAGGATATTTCTGGCCCACTATGAAGAAAGATGCAATGGATTTTGTTAAAAAGTGTGAAAACTGCCAACTACATGAAAGCATATTTCATCAACCATCAGCTGAGTTGAAGACCATACAGACACTGTGGCCCTTTGAACAGTGGAGGCTTGATAACATGGGCACGTTCCGAGTGGCCTCCGGTCAAAAAAAGTTTATTATTATGAGGATCGATTATTTCAATAAATGGGTGGAGGCTTCTCCCTTAGCAAAGATAACTGAGCATAATGCCTTGGAGTTTGTACGACAAAGTATTATTTGCCGGTTTGGAATCCCAAAAATTATAATAACCGACAATGGAACTCAATTTACTGGGAAACGCTTTATTAAATACTGCACAAGCTAGGCGTCAAGCTAACTCATACATTAGTGGCTTACCCCCAAACTAATAGGCAAGTGGAAGTAACTGATAGGACTCTATTGCATGGATTGAAGACGAAAATGGAAGATGCTAGGGGCTCCTGGGCAGATAAATTGCCTTCAACATTGTGGTCTTATAGAACCACACCCAAAGAACCAACTCGAAAGACTCCATTCAGCCTATACATTGGAATAGAGGCTGTAATTCTAGTAGAGATTGGATTACATAGTTTAAGGGTTGAAAACTTTGATCCTCTTAGCAATACCAGGAGACTCCGGGAGCATCTTGACATGCTCCATGAGATCCGAGAAACAGCTAAGGTGAGAAAGGTTGCTTATCAGCAAAGAATCGCGTGCTACTGTAATAAAAGGGTTAGAACTCGAAGGTTTTCCGTTGCAGACTTAGTCCTACGCAGCATAGAGGCCACTGGAAAGATCCTCAATTGAAATAAATTGTCTCCAAACAGGGAAGGTCCATTTTATTGTGTCAGCCATTCTTCGGGATGGCACTTACAAATTGCACAGTCAGAACGGTAAATTGATACCTAGAACATAGAATGCGGTGCATTTAAAGAAGTTCTATCAGTAGCATTCGAAGATCCAGATGGACGGTGTAACATTTTCATGAAATTGTGTTATGCTCAGTATCAATGAAATATTTTGTTGTTCATTTTATCTCAATTATTATTTTATTAGAATTTGTCCACTTAAACTTTATTACTGTTTTGTTTGAATGTGTATGTGCGCATATCAAAATACTTCAAACTAAACCGGCCTAGATTGCACCTAAGTCTGGTGAGATTTCCATATCTCACTTCTTTCCTGACCCAAAGGTGGTCAAAAGAACCTCGATACAGTTATTGAGCGATCTGTTTGCGAGCAAAAATTTCTGCCGATTCCAGCCAACCAAACCGGTTAAATGATTAAACCTTAGGAGGCTGTTTAGCATGCGTACCTCAACTCTCTTCTTCAGAGACGAGCACCTTCAATCAACCATGGCCAACAAATTGGGAATCAGAATAGTTCACGGTCCCAATTTCATTAAAGCCGGCGTTAATTAAGAATAAAGCTAAAGGCTTAACCGGCAAATGATTACTTACATAACAAGTATACTGTTAGAAGAAATGTTGGTATATTATTAACCCAGTAATCTTGTACAGCGTCAAAATTATATGATTAGATATATGATCATCCATGGGAGCTCCCAGGATGGGAAGAACATGGCTCTCCAAAATCAAAAGAGCCCCGTAAATCAAATAAACAATGAGTATCCCTATTTCTCTCATCAAAAAAGTTGACTGGAACTTGTGGGTCAACTAGCAAAGCGACTTGTTTACATAAACTGATGCCATCTGAAAATCTAGCATTCAGCACATGTGCCAATTCCACCGGTTTGAGACAAGGTCTCAGCTCAGAACGCAAACAGGCATTTTCTTTCCAAAGATCTTCAACTTGATAAATGGCTTGCTCAAGAGCATCTTTGGCACTCTCAAGTTCTTTATTCCGTTGGCTGGCCAGTACAAGATCTTCCTTAGTGCTTCGCAACTCGGCTTGA
>JAOVVI020018458.1:0-10351 GCA_028571085.2 Nepenthes alata
CACAGGCCTCAAGGTTTTCTCCTGGCGAACCCCCACAGGCTCCCAGAATGCGTCTCCAGCCTACAGGCCGAGGCCTGAGAGAACTTCACGGCGTCCCCAGCCAACAGGCCTCACGATTTTGTTCCTGGCAGACGGAGTCCACCGCCCCCAAAATGCGTCTCTAAGAGTGGCGCATCGGTAGCACACAGCGTGGCGAGATATTATCCTCTTTGGCCTGGGGAACTTCACGGCATCCCAAGCCAAACACAGGCCTCAAGGTTTTCTCCTAACGAACCCCTACAGGCTCCCAGAATGCGTCTCCCAGAGTGGCGTAGCGGCGGCACAGTGTGGCGAGATATTATCCTCTTTGGCCTGGGAAACTTCACGGCGTCCTAAGTCAAACACAGGCATCAAGGTTTTCTCTTAATGAACCCCTACAGGCTCCCAGGACGCGTCTACAAGGGGGGAGGTGTCCACACCCTTATAAGGACGCTTCGTTCCCCTCTCCCAATCCAATATGGGACACTACAGTTTGAATAGTCAAGGTTTCAGATAACTTAGAAGAATTTTCTAATAGTTCAAGATTTTTAATTTCAGAATGATTTATAGGTTCATCATTAGTATTTCTATTTGATTCATAAGATGAAGAAGATATCGTGTCATCAAGGTCAATAGTGCTAGTAGATACTTATTTCTTTGCTATTATGCGATCATTTAAGGTTTGATGTTCTTCTAGTGATTTTGAAAACATTTCATCTTTACATTTTTCTTTTTCAATAGATTTTACTTGCCTATTTTCCTTAGTTTTCTTGTTTTGGATAAAGGGTAAAAATTATTCAAAAAATGGTAAACTTCTTTGTTCCGATATCATTATTTTTTTCCAAAGTATTCGATACTCTTCTAATTATTTTTTAGAAAAATTTTTAAAATACCATTCTTGAGCATATTGATTTTTATCAAACATAAATTCTTTTCTAAATAGATCTATATTTGGAACAAATTCCTTTCTGATATAATGGTTAGGTATAAGTATCGATTCTCTGGATGTAGTTTCATATATTGAAGTTGAACTATTTTTTCTAATGAGTTCACTTAGCAAGGTTGTCATTATCTAATTTCTTTACAACTTAAGATACAAATTTCTCAACACAATCCTACGGACACAACGTTCTTCATACACTCTTATAGAGTCTGTTGACGGGACCACCCCGGGACAACCTAATTTTACTTTTTTTTTAACGGGCTGACTAACGGTTAAACAGGCTAACCAACGTTGTTCTGATTCGATGCGAATGTATGCGAATTAATCGTATATACAAAAATATGCAGATATATTATGTAAAAGTAATGCAGAAATCAAATAAGAACAATCCCGAATAGAACTATCACTAGTCCCTCCCAAGACACAAGAAAATGAGGTACTTGTCTCTAATACCAATTAGAACTACGCAAGATCTTTTCATTCAAAATTTCAAAATATGCATTAATTCAGATAAAGAAGAGATTATATCAGCAGTTCAGGAAAACCTTGCAAAGCTTTTAATTGTAAAAATTCATACAGGACTTATAGTACACACGACGAACTATGGATGTTACAGACCTCACAATACACTCTAAAGGAGAAGATAAAACAAAACACATGATAGGAGATGGTAAATACAATGATAAGGGTAGAGAAAAAGCTAAGGTATTTACAAAAGTTACATAAGGTTGATAAGGGTTGATGTGAGGAGAGAATGGGATTCTTGCTCTTGGCTTCACGTTTAGCTCCTGGTTCAACTCCTACTGAGAAGTGAAGTTGAGACGTCCTTATATAGCCGTCTGGAGTTAATCTTCACCGTTGATCAAAAGCTAAGAGTTCAAAATGATGATGCTACTTTAGTTGTTAGACATCGCTTCGTTTTGTTTTACGTCTTTGTCCATCCTTGTCGTCTTTTGTCAGTTGCTTTAATCCGTTTTGCATCATTTCTTACCTTTTGCATCGTTCAAGAAAGTCGCAAATCTTTACTATTTATGTATATACTTTCACTGTTTATGAATAGTATTTTGCTGGAGTACTGTAGCATGTACAAAATATTTCTTCGTGAGAGCACTTTGATAGTGGAGATAAGTAAGTAGAGATGTGACTAATATCTGCAAGCAATATGTTAGTGAAAAATAATTTTTTTTATATATTATGGTCATACATATTATGATATTAAATATCAAATGGGTCTTGTGCATGTCCGCCTAAATCTTTTGTTGGGTCATAAAGAAATGGGATGGTAGGTGGTGTGGATGATGTGGATGAGTCCATCTTATTTGCTTCAGCATCAGCAAGTTCTTTGGTAAGGGCAGTTTCAGCAGCTACAAGATCTTCTTCATCAATAATAGAGGCCTAACTTCTTCGTTGTTTTTGTAATAAGGATTTTATACTTGTAACTCTGGCTTGTGCTCTGTTTTGTGATTCTCGAATGTGTTGAAGCATATCACTAATGTCGTCATGTATTTGAACTGAAGGTCTTGACTGAGAATTTCTTCGAGATTGACTAGAACGTACAGATGGTGTTGGAGATGTCTTTAAAATTTGTACAGTTGGTACTTTCGATTGAAATATTTGATTGTAGATACAGTCGACTATAGGATTTTCACAATGAGATATTTTTAGCGATATTCCTTTAATATCTTGATAAAATAATTTTTTGGCTTAAATATCTGTTTAAATTTTTTGTGGTGTAATGGTCGTAAAATTAAATTTATCCCACCATTTAACTTTGAAGTCTCGAACAATTGATAATGGTGCATCAGGATAAATTGCTCAACAAGTGAAAGCCTAAAACATTATCCATGGAATAACATAGTCAATATGAAAAGCCATTTTTTGATGATTAAGAAATATTTCTGGTGTAAGTATTTCATAATGGAGTTGTGCTTTATTAATGAGAATTGGATAAATATTTGGATAAGGGCCAAAGTAAAGCCACCATTCGGAGAACCAAAAAGAAATTTGTTTGAGATAATTTTGATCGAATTTGAAGAACCAAGAATGAATGTAGGAACGAAAAAAAAATACATTATACCATGCGTCCTTATAATCCTGATAATTATATCTCATAGGTTGATAATGAATAGAAAAAGGTTTGACGTCTAGGAGATCAATGGCTATGTCTTAATGAGGTCGAACCTTTTTAATTTTGCAAATGGAGTAATTGATAGAATTGTCTTTTGAATTCCTATGATGCTTTAGCTCTATAGAATTTGAATCAACAAGAATTAATTCATAAAATTATTGTGTTTTTAAATGTTCGGCTGTTGGGTATAAATAATTTGACTGAAATATACGATTGGTAACATTGAGCAATTCTTATAAGGATAATGGTTTGTATAATCCTATCATAGTAATATGTTATTTTATTGATTTTGTAAAGTAATCAGTTGGAATTGACGGTTGAGAAGTAGAAGATGAAGAGGTTGTTGTTTGATGTAGAAGAGTAGTAGGTATAGTAGGTATAATTTGTGGTGGTATCATGGCATAGTCACGAGCGGTTTGTTTAGCTGAAGTAGGAGGCTAAATTTGTTTACCTTTATCTTTTTTAGAAGGCATACTGGTCCTACAGAAGAGTGTAAAACTCAATAAAGTTTATTTAAAATTTGCTTTGATAAATTTATAAAACAAATTTGTCCAAAATACAAATACTAATGGTGGATAAATAAAAATGCTTTAAATACGTTGAGTGAATTATAGATTTTTTCTTGAAAATATTGTTAGAAGAGATACTTTGTAAAACATGCATCTCATAAGAGTAGTACAAATATGAGTATGTGATACTATATCATATGCAATCCCCTTTTTTATCATAGCTATTTTTATTTATTCCTAAAATTTTATTATACCATTCAAATATTTTTTTTATGCGTGCTTTTTACTTTATAGATTGCTTGGTTCAAATATTGTTGATATTTGATTTTAATATATTGCCATATAGTTTGAGTTTGAATTGAAACATAATTAATATTCTTTTTTTGATATCGAAAGTTCTTATATTTTTATGTTTATCGTTCCCTTGTATTAGTTGTAATTGATTTGCTGATTTTCTGATTAATTTCTTATTTGTATTACTTTGTGAAGACACCGTTGTATACTTACTAAGTAGCTTGATATTATCTTGATGAATTTTTTGAATAGTTAAGTGTTTAGATATTTCAGACATATGTTCGGACATGCTTGTGATAAGTAATGAAAAATTAAAGGACATATTCTTAAAGCTAATTCAGATTTTGATAATTCAAATATTGTTAATAATTCATAACTTAATAATAATGTTCCAAATTTGGATTCAGAAAATTCAGAGAACGATGTAAATCCAGATCATATACCCCAAACACATCGTATTTGAGTAAGTGAGAATAAGGATGTCGAAGTAAAGGAGCTAAAAAAGGATTATGACAAGAGAAATTAAAGAAAAATAAACTTATAGTAGACAGGTGTCTCGTAGTTTGAAGTATGTTTGTTGAAGAAAAGGTGTCGTAATATATAGCCGATTGAGAAGGTTGTCGATTGAATAAGGGTGATAGATCGAGAGTAAATTATTTAGTATGTATTTGGTAAATAGATGAATCCTTTGATTGATCTTTAAAAGTTAAGATAAATGATAAATTTTTAGGATGATTAGGAGTATTAGTCTTATCAATAGATACTAATAGTTGATGTTGATGGTTACTAAAGATTGAAAATTCTTTTGTTAGATCATTTCTTAGAACAAAAGATTGGTTTTGCATTAATACTTCTTTTAATGGTATTTTAGTACTCAAAACAAGATGTTGTTCTTGAGTTAATATTTTCTCTTTTCTTAGAATAGAAGATTGTTCGTGAATCAACTTCTTATCTCTATTTGGTAATTCTTCGATTACAATAGTTAATAATTTTTTGACTAATGGTTGGTTTTCAATAAGAGAATGTCTCACAAATGCATATTCTAAATTACTTGTATTCATAGAGATATTCTTAGTGGTAGGTAAGAGAGGTAAATTGGTTACTAATGATGTCACTAAGTACTAATGGTGATGGTTGTGTTTCCATTAATTCTTGTTTTGATAATTGAATTTCCATTAAGCTAGTGTTATTTGTTTTTAAGGATATAGGTGGAGATTCCACTAAATTTTGTTTCTTCTTTCTTCTTTTCTTATTTTTTAGTTTGTTTTTGTTTTTCTATTGTTTATACCTTTTTTTATCTTTGTATTTTTTTGTCTTAATTAATTGAGAAGATCTTTGACTTTTTGATAATTTTGTTAATTATTTATTTACTTTTTGAAGAAATTGATTATTAAGTTGATTTTGATATTTATAGATAGATTTTTATAGTTAATGTATTCGATTGTTAATATTTCAATGTTTGAACTGTTTTAAGATACGATACTTTAGGCGTAAATATAAAAGGTAAATCATTTAAACATTTTGTTATTTGTTCTAACAATATATCAGTCCGTTTTGGTAAAAATTATACATTAGTAATAGTAGGTAAATGAGAACTTGGTAAATGAACTATACTATATAAAAATTTATAAGGATTACCTACATTATTTTATAGAGTATGTTCGATTCTATCTACTTGCTGAGCAACCGTATGAAATATTTAATATTGATAATTATTTTTTTTATGCACCTTTTTATATCTTCTAATGTTATATCACTATCATATTCTCTGTCTGCGCCTTTTTTAAATAGAGCTACAGTAATAGTTGTATTATCAATATTTAATTTTAGTCCTGTAAGTGGAGGATGAATAGATATAATTTGTTATCTGTTAATAGTATTACAAGTGGTAGTAATTCTATTATTGACATTAATATTTTGTGTACTTTGAGATTGTTGAATAGTGTTCCTAATATACGGAATGAACCATTTAAAAAATGATAATTTTTTTTAATGACATCATTTGTTGCTTCTATAAAATTTTAAATTCGTCTAATTGTACTTTATTGTATGTTTTAAAGTACCAATCCCTAACATTTTTATTTTTGTCTAACATAAATTCTTTTCGTAACATCTCTATATCGGGCGTAAATTCAGAATTACTTAGTTCAGGATATTTGTTTTGATATTCGTTATACAATTCTTTATATTGCATATCATAACTCATTTATTTTATAAAATATTGATTAGATTCTTTCTTGTCATCTTTATAGAGTAATCTAGTTTTAATTTTATAAATTTTATCATCAGGTATATTTTATTTAGGAGGATATGGATCATGAGATATAACATTAATAGTTTACATATCTGAAAAAGTTGGTGAATCGGATATTTTTCGAGTAATTATTTCTGGAATAGGCATTCTACTTTCTACATGTTTATTATCCTGATTCTCTTATGCATATGTAGACTGATAACGTATACTAACAGATGACGGTCTAACACTTTCATAATCAGATAAAAGTGATTGTGCCTTATGTGTATTAAAACTTAACAGATTGTGGTATTTGAGGAGTATGAAAATTAAAAATAATATTTTTCTCAGGAGTTTAAGAGATTTCAGAAAATTCTCTTCTAGTTAAATGTCTTGGTAGTTGTGTAAGATTAATTTGTCATTGTGGTAGCAATGTAATTTCATCCCATTTTAATAATTTTAATGTAAATATAGTAGCATGATCTACTTTTACATGCAAAATAATTGTTTCACCGGGTAGTATTTAGATTAGACATTTTGGATTAAATTGTATTGTTAATAATTTAAAATAAATACGATAGAGAATTAAAAATCCTCGTCGCTCTTCTTATTGAGACAGACCAGACAAATGAACATTTAAAACTAATATATTTAATATAGTTGAATCTTTTAAATCAACAATAAAATTTGGTGCATGGTTAAAATAAATTGAACCGTTACAGAGATTAAATTGAACTATTGCTAAAATATAATCTTTATATTTTAGTAGGGTTTGATCTTTAAGACATAATAAGACAGGAGTATCAATTCTTAACTTGATTAAGAGTTCGATAGCTATTTGTATTAGACCATAATAGATATAATTATAGCCTTTGCTTTTAAATTTTTTAATTGATAAATTTGTTAATAATATTACTTCTTCATATTCATTTTGAATAGATATTATTTGTTCATGATCTTTTATGGCTAAAACGATTTTAAAATCAAAAGTTTATATTCTGTAAATTTCTTCTATTTGTTGTGCAGGTATCGTCTATTTAACGTAATCTTTACTGCTAAGTATAATTAACGACTCTCTAGAACTTATTGTCATATTCGAAATTGAACTATTTTTCCTGATCATTCTTTTTAGTCGAGTTGCCATTATATAATTTCTTTACAACTTACTACACAAGTTTCTCAACACAATCCTACAGACAATATTCTTCACACACTCTTGCAGAGTCAATTGACGAGACCACCCCGGGACCACCCGATTTGACTCTTTCTTTAACGGGCTGACCAACGATTACACAGGCTAATCAACGTTGTTCCGATTCCATGTAAATGTATGCGAATTAATCGTGTATATAAAAATATACATATAGATTATGCAAAAGCAATGCAGAAATCAAATAAGAACAATCCCGAAGAAAACTATCACTGGTCCCCCGCCCCCTGACACAAGAAAATGAGGCGAATTTCACTCATTCGTTTCAATTTCAAATAATGTCATGCTTTCCATCGACATTAAGCACGTTACTTTTATTGTCGACAATATTTCCTCATATTTGCTCTTATATTCTATATTACTCGGGTATATCATTATAAGATCTTGTATCATTATATTGTTGAAAGTTCTTATAATCGGACTCACCGTACGGTAAACATTTGTCAAGCTTCTACTCTCGGGAGTTTTTTTCTCATTATTAATGAAATTTTTCACGTAAAATTTTACGGCTTATTATTTGTGATTATTGTTTTATATTGTATAATATCATATCATCTCTTCACATGTTAAATTAAATAATTCAAAAATGATCTTTAAAGAGATTAGTTTTCGACTTTGTGAACAATGGTTTGGTAATAAAAACCAAATAGCAGCAACAGGATTCATCAGCCCTTGTCCACTTGAATAACTGGTCCAAAAGTGCCAAACTAGGTAACACTACATGGTAAAAATCAACGTTCTGAAATGAAAAAAGAAAACAAAATGTCACCCATTTCAGCAGACAGGGTATAGATGTGAGACAAAATGAGTGAATTGAAGGGCAGGAAAATGACAGATATTAGCATCGAATCTGACAATGCAGAGGATTATTTTTGTGATTTAATCCATGATTTTCAGGTCACAATGACACAACCTTACCATTTCACCAAAAATCACCCTCTTAACAACAAAATCAGGATAAATGACAGACAAATTACTCCTTAAATCAGGATAAATAGACAAGGCTCTTCACCTAACTTTTCCGAGCAAGTGTGACGGTCAAAATAGACGTGATGAGATCTTTTCAAGGAATTTCATGCTTCACAGCAGACAGTTTTTTGAAGATTTCCCCTTACTTGGCAAAGCATCATCCTCTGCTATGGGAACTTGAATACAATTGAGATGAGTTAAATAATATTCACTCTATAGAAAACAACAATATTTTTGAAAGCATAACCAATCAAGGCCACACAAGAAAGGGAACCCCCTCCTTTATGGTTGACCACTCTCAAAAAATGAACTGCAATGGCCACCTGCAGGAGCAGCAACTGCCCTACCACAGTTGACTTGATACATGTCATTTTTTGTGTCACCATCCTTAAGTATCAGAGATCATACATAAATATCATATGATATTTCATGTAACTTAAATGAAAGTACTGAAAATTCAATATTTCACATTACATGACAGACATTCTCCAATGAAGCTCCATATAACTACAAGGGTATGTACATTAGACTACACTTTGAATCCCCAGGCAACAACGCCAGTTCATTTCCTGGTTTAACTGGGTTATTTTTTAGGACATTTACCAGTGTTTTGACAACACAGGCAGTCCACAATGTGGTGAAGAATTACATTTGATAGAGCCACAGCAAGTCGATATCAATGAACCATAATAGTAATACCAACATGAGAATATCTAAGAATCGACAGATGTTGGGAAATATGATTTCCACCAGAATGTAATGTATCAGAACGCCGAAAAGGTGTCCAAACAGAAGGATTAAGTCCGTCCTTATTTCTGACACGTTTCTCTTCCACCTCACAAATGATAATCAAATCATGTTGCTCATTTCCCACAGACTTGCCATTGCCAGACCTATTTCCAACAGATTAAGAATCAACCAAAGAATTCTCATTAGAGGAGATATAAGCACTCTGCCCCAATCTCATACTCAATCGCAGATGTGGCCGCTTGTCCTTCTCAGAATTGAAGGATTGAAGTTTCTGCTCTAACTGGAATGGTGAAGAGGATTGGTTTTGACGCGTCTCCTTGTTTAATGGTATACTTCTGATAATAATTCCACTAGCATCATACCTTGGATTCAATTTCAATGCAGTAGAAAAGGTGAATTTTCAACATCAGTTGCAGCAACATTAATCTGCAAACATGCCATGAGGCATTTGGCATAGGATAGTTAGAGAAAGTGACAATTGTGATGAGAAAGACCACATCAGCCCTTTATTGGTTTTTTTATGTCCTTCAATTCAGGACGGATAAATATGCAAAATGTAATGAAAATAGGAAACTCCATCCCCATCAAGTGAGAGCAAGAGATAGAGAGAGAGAGAGATGTACAGATAAAATGCCACATTCAATGCTGCTTCCATAAGGAAGGCCATAGATGTGATTGGCTGAAAGCATCAAACTAGGGCAAAATTTCCGTAGGCCTCAAAACAAAGCTCTTAACTTTTTTATTTGATAGTGCTAGGCTTCTACAATTATATCCAGGAAAGAAAATTATCCTCCAAAAACGGAAAACTAGTGTTCACCCACGCTTCCCAATTAAATTCGGGAAAAAACGCACACCCTCTCTAGGATCAGATTAAGGAAAGAAAAGCAACACATGAATAAATTCAAGATGAGGGTCAAAGCTAAACTATCAGTGAAGGGAAAATTATCAACATGAACAAAATGCTCACTAGAGAAATATCTTGATCTTTCCCCTTCAAAAGAAAATCTTTTTTCTTCTCAGTGTCAACAGAAAGACTTCCTGAAAGATTAGTCACATAATAGTAAAAGAAAGTGGAAATAAGAATACAAGAAAGCAGACGAAAGGAAAAGGAAACAATAATGACAGAGTTATGCAGTACTGTTTTTTTCCCAAATAATTTTTAATCAGGCAAAACATGTGCAATATTCCTTAATTAATCCCCAGCAAATCCTGTTGGGGTCACTCCCGAGTGGCATTATGTCCGCGGATTCCATACGGAGAAATGGACGAGGACTTTTGATGATTGGCTGAGAAGTCC
>JAOVVI020018460.1:0-10351 GCA_028571085.2 Nepenthes alata
AGTGACCCGTATGCGGTCAGATTAATCCTCGGTCTCAAACCGAGCAACCCATAAGTGGTCGAATTAAACTTTGGTAATATACTAAGCGGACCATTCGTGGTCAAATAAGAAACCTTAGGATGCTTTCATGGCACGCGTGCGACAACCTCCTGACACAGGAGAAAGCACCGTCTGTCTGCAATAATCAATAAATCAGAGTTAAGCGGGGAAGAACGCCGCACACTCCAATAATGAGCAAGATGCCTGGAATTATGATCTAGGTGTAGCCATCCAAAACAAAATATCAAACCAAGAAAAATAATGTATATACTGCCGGTTTTTATTCACGAAAATATACAATGCACAAGGTAGCACCAAACGGCATAGATATGCTTTTAGGGTCATTCAAAGGCCCCATGGGCACAAGATGTAATCTACACCAACAATTTATTTAGGTGACTGCCCGGAAGGGAAGCCCTCAAATCAGCACACTTATCACAATGGAAGTTTTAGTATTCATGGCATGCGACATCTCCGTGGGGGAAGAAATCCTCCTCCTAACCATCGCAGCCCTGATTGACGTCTGCATCATCTTGATGGATGGGAAGGATCCCTTCAAATGGTGGGTAGCCTTCCCTACTGTGTAAGGAAGGTGGTGAGGCACAATGGCTATAAAAATCCCTGAGGTCACATTCCGAAGACACTTTCTCCATTACTCAAACTCTCGCAAGCAATCCATCCTTTGAGCAGCCAACTGTTATTCTCTTCCCCATTACTCATTCCCAAAAAACCCAGTGGTTGAAAAAGCCGCTCTCCACGAGCGCACTATGACCTAAAGCCACTCCACGCTGAGTGCACCTCTGAACTAGACTCACAAATCCCCTTCCCAACTTCAGGTATTTTATGGAGGATTGGTTTCATACCTTAAAATATATAAGAAGGACAGAGGAGAGTGGTTCTAAGAACTTACTACAGAAAGTGTCACGACCTAAATTATATATCTTGATGCATACTGGATCTATGCTTGAATAGATTCGGGTCGAATGGTCCATCAAATTTTGGTCTTCATTCACTTAGCTTTGGGTCCTACACACCACAATTTCAAACAAGAGGGCAGGTGAAGGCAAAATTTGATCCCACCAAAAATACTTCGACGCACAAGTCAGTAATCAACCTTCTAAAGTGAGAAGGTGGATGCAATTGATATAGTATGAATGCTGATGAGTGTTTGTATAGGTGAGAGCGCACTCGTGAGATGAGTGACATACGTGGTTACTCGTGAGGAGCAGAACATCTAAGTACAAAGTTTTCTAGGAACTGGCAGCTGAGAGAGAGAGAGAGCTTGAAGGCTCAAGAGTTAGAGAACTTCTGAGAGCTCGAGATTACTTGAAGGTTTTTTGCGGGCGTTTGAGAGCATATTCGAGAGCATCCCTTTGAAGGGAGCGTCCATGGCCTTTTATAGCCATAACCCTGAGCTGCCTTCCTTACGCAGAAGGGTTGGATGCACGTACTCTATTAAGGATTGTTGTCTTCCTTGGCACAGGCGTGAGCGCCTTTCTTGCTGTAACGGTTCAAACAATTAATCTCCCTCCTGTGTTTTGTAACTGCTAGGATTTTCAGCAGATAGCACACAGATTCTAATACCTTCCGTCCAGGATATGCACTGATTCTAGAAGTGACCGTTATAGAAGAGCTTGACTTCTTAGAGATGTAAAAAATAAGGACAGATGACCGTTATGGCTCTGAGATAGATATGTGGACCAATTAGTGCTTAGACGGCGTGCGTCTTGGGTCCCAACTGGTCTACTGGCCACCTCTCCGGTCAACAAAAGCATTGATCGTTCTAGGCTTTAATGGGCCATCCTACTCTTGGGCATCCGCCAACTACTTGCTCTTCATCTGGTTAACGGTAGCATTTACCGTCTAGGCGGAATTGGGTCGTTATCGATTTGAGTCATTTCCTCCTTTGTGGGTCAGCCCAATACTGGTGTCCCCATCACTAGCCCCCATACTGGTGGTCAAAGATTCTGACCTCCAACATGTTCATGATAAGACGTTTCTAGCTGAGCAACTTGCTCGAGACAGCTTGAAACTAGCAGTGGCACTCGGTCTGCTAATCGCGTCACTTGCGACTGTTCATTGTAACACCAAGACATGGAGAACTGAACTGGAGAAAATGTTCATCGGGTTCATTGACCGTTCTAGTAACAATTTGGAGAACTCAGCAGGAATAGAAGCGTTGACCGAATTCACTAACCGTTCTCACCAGAATCTGGAGAACTGAACGTGAAGAACAGCATTGACCGGATTCTTTGACCATTCTGGCCAAAATTCGGGGAGCTTATTAGAATTACAATGATGCGCCATCATGATGCCGGACTGTCAGACAAAAGATTTGCCACGTGTCAACACACGGTGAATTTATGATCCTGGTAATTATTTCTGTAAGAGATTTGATTCGACTATGCCCTTTCCGAATGCGACACGTGTCCGCCATAATGGGCGTGCTTTTTCTAAGCATTGCCTTACCAACGGTTGCGTGCCTTTACAATAACCAGTCTATCCGTTCAACTTTTTCACACAGAAAATTTTCTCTATCTCTGCTACTCTTCTTACCTTCGTTTCCATGGCTCCTTCTGTTGTTGAGATTACTTCTGTGATTATCCCTGGTGAGGCGAGAGAGTTGTATGTGAAGTTTAACATTTCACGTGAGATCATCCCCGTGATACCCGGTGAGCACGACAGGGCCTGCTTTCCTCCTAGGGGTTGTATCACTGTATATAGGGCTCATCTGAGAAGTTGGCTTCACATCCCCATCCCAGAGGAGCTACTGGACATCTTTACAGTGCTCAAAATTCCTATCGCACGGCTCCATGCCAATACCGTGCGTTACCTTTGCACGCTATGGATCTTCCCGCACCACCATTCACGGATGCTAAAGAAGAAGGCGGTTAGGGTGATATTTCGATTCACCCATAGTCGGAACTGGATCTCTCTATCCCCAAGAGACCATCCCGTCAATGAGGTCATCTACTATTCGTTGAGGAATTGGAAAGACTACTAATTCTTCGTGTGCATCGTTGACTCGTGGCCCTTGTACCGGGATTGGGACAAGGTTCCCAGTGCTCTTACCGGGATGCCCAAGAAGGTTGTGGTGGAGGCTATGGAGCCACTGCTAGAGTTGGTGAGGAAATACCCTGATGAGTTTAAGAGGTGTCATTTGGTTTCCAGGGAAAGCCAAGAAAGCTCGTTGGAGACCTCCTTCGTCAATCAAGAAGATCAGACCACTACCGCCAGATGCCTCACAGCGCAAGTGGAGGGCTGGCGCCATTTCCATTGATGTGGCTAGCGCACCTTCCACCGGCGATGCTCCTAACAGTCCAAGGAAAAAAAGGGCTGCGATGATAGTGCCTTCTTCCTCATTCTTCACAAAGCCGGATTACGTAACGGCCGGGTGACTTACTGGAGCCGGAGAGCGCTCCGGAGTAGAGGCGGCTGTGGAGGAGTATGAGACCATGCTACGTGCTGCCGCAAGTAGCGTGATCATTGCGCTACCACAGCCAGTGGACTTGGTGGCGCAAGCCGCGCTGACGGAGCAGCCACCTGTAGCCGCTAGGATGGAGCCGGATGATGATCTGCAAGATGAGTTTGAGGAACCAACCTTAGACCAGCTTCCTGCGCCTGATGATCCAGCCACCGGAGAGCTTTCTGAAGCGGCTGACCTCAGTGCTGACTTAGCGGAGGAATTTGCTGCTGAGGCTTCAATGGAGCGTGCTGAGGAGGCTGCCGCTCCTAGTCCTCCGCCATCAGCCCTAAGGTCACAGAGCAGGCCAGTAAGGTGGCAGTGAAAAGTCTGGCCAGTAACTTTTCGAAGCTTCCCTTCTCTTCTTCCTTTGTCGTTGTGGTTTAACACCTAAAATTTCTGGTAGGAGGAAAAAGTTATGGGCGCAATAGGCTAGGGACTGCGTCAACGGGACCAGGTGATCCAAGATCACGAGGAAGAGATTGCCTGGTTTGAGGAGGAGGTGGACCTTCTTAGCACCCAGCACGAGGAAGAGAAGGTTGCTCTCTAGTCGGAGTTGTTTGAGCTGAGAGCAAAAATTATGAGGTTGGTACAATACTTGGTGATGCATTTTTTTGAGAATTAGGTTCCGTTGTCTGACACAATGACCTCGAAGACACCAAATCTGCACACTATATTGTGGCAGATGAATTCTAAGGTATTGTGCTCGGTGATCTTGATCAGCAGGGCGGCTTCAAACTATTTGGTGAAATAGTTAATGTCCACGATGATGAACTTCCTTTTTTTCAGTCGTGATGAAAAATGGGCCGAGAATATCGAGCCCCGTTGTGCAAAAGGCCAAAGAGCTTGGAGGGATCTCAACTCTGCAGACGGCTGGTGGTGAAGATTGCCATGAAGCTGACAATTCTAACACTTCTTCACGAACTCCAGAGTGTCCTTTTTCATCGAAGGCCAATAATATCCCTGGCGCATGACCTTGAACGCTAAATTTTTACCGCCGATTTATGATCCACATATCCTAAGATAGACTTCGTTCAAAGCGTAGTCAGCCTTCTCGGGAGTAAAATACTGCAGGTACGGAGCCGAGTAGCCACAGCAGTAGAGTCGTCCATTGACTATGGTGTATCAACCGGCCATCTTTTTAATCCGCTTGGCTTCGTCCGCGTTCTCTTGTAGTGCTCCGTCCGCAAGATATCTCCAGTAATCTGTCATCCAGTTTTGGCATCGGAGACTTGCATCGCTTCCTACTCCTTTATACTGGGAGTGCTCAAAACCTTCATCATGTTCCTCGAGTACTGCTCAGAATCATCAGCCACCGCTGCTCTGGCAAGTTTGTCGGCTTTCCAATTCTCAATTTTGGGGACGTGGACTAGGGCCTACAAGAACCTGGCCTTGACGCACGGAGACTTCTCCAAGCACCTGGCCCACAAGAACCCATAGACTTTCTGGAAAGCGGAGTCTATCACAATGGTTTACGTAGCCGTCGAGGAGGCTAACGAGGCGAAGTGTCCTAAGAAAACCAACTAGCCTCGCTCTTTCTCAGCCGATGGAAAGTGGAAGAACAATGGCGGTCACAAGCCCCGCCGAAAGTAGCACATGACCGAAGCAGGGGACCGCAATGAGTACAGGACGATCAAACTGACTCCCGTCAACGACATACGGGCCAACGTCCTCACGCAGATCCATGGTGAAAAATTCCTCATGTTGCCAAAACCATTGAAGAACACAAAAATAGGATATCTAATTCAGTACTGTGATTTTCATCGATCTCATAGACACACCACAGAGGATTGCAAGACGCTCAAGTGAGAGATTGAGGAGCTCATCCGGAGGAGCCATCTCACCGGGTTCATCAAAAACACTGGGCAGAGTTCTGGCACCTCAGGCGGAGAAGGACTAGATCCATCCCAACCACGAAATCGGGTTACAGCTGGCATGGTCAACATGATCACGACTCGACCAGCCAAGATTCAAGTAAATCACAAGGAACGGCAAGCCGGACGGAAGAAGCAGAAGACAGAAGAAAATGTCATTAGTTTAGGGATAGTGACATGAATCATGTTACTTCCCCACACGCTAATCCTGTTATTGTATCAGCACTCGTTTCAGACCATACAGTAGATACCAACTGAAACGAGTTTTCATTGATAATAGAAGTTCTAAGGATTTACTCTATCTCGATACTTTCTCTAAACTTGGATTAAAAAAGAACCAGTTAAAGCCTGCCGAAGGGCCACTATATGGCCTAGACAATGAGCCTGTGGCCATCTAAGGAATGATACAGTTGGAGGTCACTCTGGGCACGTGCCCTAGAATGACAAGTCATACACTCACATTCTTGGTCGTCGACTTGTCCTCCGTGTACAACGCTATCCTAGGCAGGCCATGCCTAGTAGTATTTGGAGCCGTCACTTTGATATCGCATTTAAAAATAAAATTTGTAATAATATGCAGTATCGGTGAAGTGTTGGGTGACCAAGTGATTGGGCGGATATGTTACATGTCCTAGATTGCACCAAGTAGTAGCGAATAGCCTATAGGAGAGTTGGACCACCAAGACGACATAACCTTGTTGCAGGCGCAACCCGGCGAGGCAACTAACCTAGTAACACTAAATCCCAAGACTCGGAGAGGTATGTGAAGATTGGGGGCTCACTCGCGGGACTATTGCATGACAAGCTGATAGCCTTCTTGAGACAGAATGTTGATATCTTCACGTGGACACCCGCTGACATGCCTAGGATTCCGGTTGGAGTAATGGTCTACAAGTTGGGCATCAATCCCAGCCATAAACCCATCAGGCAAAAGCAGAGGAACCATTTCATGGAGAAGCTCGTCGCCATCCGGGAAGAAGTGAAGAAGCCTCTGGACAGCAACTTCATCAGAGAAGTCCAATACCCGGATTGACTATCCAATATCGTCCTGGTAAAGAAGAGCAGTGGGAAATGGCAAATATGAGTCGACTTCACCGACTTCAACAAAGCCTACCCAAAAGACAGCTTTCCTATTCCCATGATCGACCTGTTGGTGGACTCGACTTCTGGACACGAGCTACTAAGTTTCCTGGATGCGTACTCGTGTTACAACCAGATCCGGATGAGCCTAGAGGATGAGGAGTACACCTCATTCATAACCGACCAAGGCACCTATTTCTATAAGGTCGTACCTTTCGGTTTGAAGAATGCGGGTGCCACTTATCAAAGGCTAGTGAATAAGATATTCAAGAAGTAGATTGGCCGCAATATGGAGGTGTATGTCAATAACATGTTCGTCAAGAGTAAGCCCACCGGTGACCATATTCGCAATCTGTTTGAGCCCTTAAGGTACTCCGCATGCACCATTTAAATATTATATCATAGGATGCAAAAATTATACCGAAAAGTGGCTAAATATGAATAGTTATTTGATCTCAAATTATGCGTAAAGAAAAAGTAAATCTCAATGAAAAATCAGAATGTCAAAAACTTAACTTTCAAAATATTGAAATCCAGATTAAATATAATCATCCTAACATCATCATTGGCCAACAACTGAAAATAAACATTAACCAGATTAAAAATGAAATGTAAGATAGATACCAAATAACCCAAAATATCAACTAAAAGCTATAATTCTATTTCATCCATTTACATGACATTGATACATAAAACATTCCAGCACCCGTAAAAATTCATTGAACAAATAGGTTACAATCTGATTCTGATCCTCGATAAAATAATCTAAACCATCTAATCTAAAAGGTTAATAAAAATTAATGTAATTAACAAATTACTAATGATTAAATTGTGCCAAAATATATAAAATAATATAATTCATGCTAAAAATATGCTAATACATAAAACATGGTCAACGATAACCTCACCAAAAAATAATGAATATTGAAATTAGGGTTATAATTAATTCTATATAATCAAAAGTCAAACGTTATTATTTAAAACATTCAAATTGGTCATCTATATATAACTTTGTGAATAAGACTGAATATGACTTTTCTAACCAAGAATTATAAGTTTGACATTTAATTTGTTAATAATATACGATGATATATTCTAATATATTTCATCAATTTTGTACAATAATTTATATTTAGTCAAATTAAAAACTCTACTTATACATAAATATTTTTAAATTTTTTTCATGCCGAACCTTAAAATTTATGTAGAGTTTTTTTTATAAGTCTTCAAATGTATGTTATGCAATAAAATTACAGACATACAGAAAACAATAAGGTAGAAATTAAACACATAGAAAAACATAACATATACTTTACAAAATTATAGAAATTATTGTACAAAAAGTATAGGAAAATTAGTATAGTTCAAGTGATTTTTCTTAATTATAAATATGCATTGATAAATTTATGATAACTCAAGGCATATATAAACATAAAATTAAAACTTGAAAACATGTCTAAATATTTAATAGAAAACTAAAAATATGTAAGATTGATATTATAAAAATTTAGTACTTATACATAAATTATATGGATTCAATATATATACTTCATAAAAATACATAAAATGAGAGTGAATTTATATGTATATAAAGTATAATTACTCTAAATATTATAATAACACATGTATGGATATTTAAAATAAAAAGTATTTATAGGGATCAACAATAAAGGAATAATGGATTTGACTACACTTGACTTTACTTGATGTTTTATAAAAAAAAATTTATTTTATCTTTGATGAGTACGTCCATAGTAGGTTAGACAAAGAAAGAAGAATAGTCCAAATCCATAAAGGACCATATGTATGCCTGGACGATCAATGCAAGTCGTTGATAGGACGAAAGGTAAAAGAGACTGGCAAAGACTGACGGGCAACATTTCTGTTGACTGAAAACGCCACAGTAGGCCAACCCAGGGGCAAGCCTCACATGGGCCCAACATAGTTTGGCCAACACTTCCGTCTTCGACCAGTAACAGTCTTCTCCCTTGATTTTGCGCTCTCCCAAAAAGGTAATCTCTACCGTAACGGTCACTAATAGATTCAGCGCACATCCAACGAGAAAATTGCCAGATTCTCTCCCCTATCTGCAGCAAACCCAAACAAATTACAAAATGCATACGGAAGGCAATCCACACAAGGAGTCGTTACCACCATTGAAGCCCCATGCTAAGAAAAGAAGCCAGCCCAACGGGGCGCGAGAATCAAGCATTCCTGCCTAAGGAAGGATGCTTACCATCTCATCTATAAAAACCCATGGAATCTTCACTCTAGGGCATGCTCTCATAGGCTTACATAACACACGCACAAGCCCCCACACTTTCTTTTTTACGAAGAAACCCTCATAAGACAACATTCTCACAAGCTCCCACACTTACAAAACGCCGAATCTCTCTCTCTGTCACTACGTTTCCTGAGAACATAATGTCAGGATCCAACGCTCCTCTCGAGCCACAGAAACCCTCTCACGACGAGAGCCAACCACCGTCACAAACACTCTTTGCACTTCTCATTATTTATCATTTTTGCCCTAACCTTCTTGATTCGAAGGCTGTATACTGACTTGAATGTCGAAATATTTTCGGTGGGATAGCTTTCTGTCGATACCTGACCTCTTGTTTGTTGTATTGGTGTGCATGATCCAGACTCGACCGACGAAGCCGGATTCAACAATCAATTTGACTCGAACCTTTTCGAAGTTCGGTTGCAAGACACATCATTGGCGCCGTCTGAGGGAAGCGCTTACAAAAAGCCAACCACTTTGCTCAGATATTTTCCTTAGCTTCACTTTCTAAACCCACATCATCAACGAAAATGGTGAACACGAGGGCGCAAGCCAGAAAGCCCGCCAGAGATGTGATCTCGCCCGACTAGGACCACGCTACTGGTATCGTGGTCAACGGGGTGCCCACACCTTTCTTTCAAAATCTGATGGAGCACATGCAGAATACGAACAAGATACTCCAGATACTCTGCTCCCGCCAGGAGCACGCACAGTAGGGGGCTCCAATAGCAGCAGCCCCTGCACTGGCCTCCGAGAGAAGAGGCCAAATGAAGAAGAGACCAACCAGGAAATCCAGAAGGTTAGCCAACATTCAGACACCAGAGTCCACACAGGCCTAAAGCCGACTAAGGCTTGAGGAACGTCCGGGCAGCATGACTCCAGAGGAATGCCCAGAACAAAGAAACCCCTGATATTTTTGGGCGGAATCTAGGCCTCGGGCCCAAGAGGGAGCCTACCGGGCAATCAGATCCAATGGTGGTAGTAGCCGGCCGGCTACTGGCCACACCAAAGAAAGGACTGAGTTAAGTACATATCTCAAATCCAAAAGATCAGACAACGCCGCTCAACCATATCCAAGACCGGAGAGGAGGTCGTTGCGTGTGCTGCATAAGCCCCTTAAGGTTTTGACCGCTGTCAGGCCACTTGGATGACCAAAGTTTAGACCGCTTATGGGCTACCTGGATGACTGGGGTTTAGACTGCTCATGGGCCACCTGGATGATAAGGGTTTCGACCGCTCATGAGCCACCTGGATGACTAGGGTTTAGACCGCTCAAGGGCCACCTGGATGACCAGGGTTTAGACCGCTCATGGGCCACCTAGATGACCAGGGTTTAGACCGCTTATGGACCACCTGGATGACCAGGGTTTAGACTGCTCATGGGCCACCTGGATGACAGACCCTCTCGACTTAGGGACAGTTTAGGTCGGATAACCTGCAAGGAAAACAGATGCACATGCACACAGAAAGTATGCTAAGTAAATACTTATTTTTTGCAAATCGAAAACAAGCAAGCGCGTGCACCTAATGTTGCAAATACGTACCTGCGTCCGCTATTGGAAGTAGCGCTTGAGGTGAGTTGCATTTAACGTTCGTGGAACCAGTTTTTTG
>JAOVVI020018461.1:0-10351 GCA_028571085.2 Nepenthes alata
TAGTCTTATATAACAATCTATGATTAGTGATTATAAGTAATATGTTATCAACATATAAAATCAAAATATAAACTTATTTTCACTGACCTTCAAATATACATACCGATTAGTGGAAATTTTTATAAAATTGATAGATAAAAATAATATCGTGAATAGATAAAATATTCAAAAAAGTAGTCTTCATATTTATTGGGTATAGTTCTAAATCAAAATGTGTTATTAATACCATTATAATTATTAAAATCTAAAAAGAAGTCTCTTTATAATTAATGCCACCTCTCTATATATAATTTTTGGCCACAAGTCTAACTTAATATTGTTTAATATTGTTGTTTGTATCATGTTTTATTTTAAATACTATTTAAAACCAACTATTCCATAACATTCAAGTAATTCGATGAAATTTCAGATTTTGTTATGTAGTACAAATCTTAAATCATTTTTTATTACATCAATTCATTTAAAAGATTTATTTTTTATATGACTTATTAAAAAGAAATCGAATTATCATATATTCCTATAGCAAACTCAAATTCTTATAAATAAATAAAATAATTATTTAAAATAGCAGATTTTATTTTTCTATAAGATCTTCTTAATACTATTTTTTGTAGTTTTTTTTATAGTTCATTTAATGGTGACAATCTTACCAAAAAGGATAGGATTATTGATTTATTGTTCATCATTATTAAATTATGTAATAATAACTAGAATAATAATTTCTTTAAAAGTTACAGGTAAATAAACTAATTTTTAAATTTTTATATTTTGTGAAATATCACATTTATTAATTTCACCATTCTAAAAAAATTTAGTATTACCAGTTTCTAGTATTGTTATATAATAATTAGAATAGGAAAATATATACTCTTTAGAGTTTTGGATAACCAATAAAATATTCACTAATAGTTTAAAATCTAATTTTTTTTCTCATATAAATCATACATTCTAACATCAATTAGACACTCCAAATGTGTAGGTATTGAAGACTTAGTTTCTTACTAGTTTATAACCCAAAAGAAATTTTTGGAACTATTTATTAAGAACATGGTTAAAAATATATACAATAATATTAAGAGCTGTCATCTATAATAATTTGTCTAAAGATGCATTACTCAATATAATCATAACTATATCTGTTAAAGTACAGTTATATTGTTCAACAAAATTATTTTGCTGTTGTATCCCTAACATACTATATTAACCACTTTTGTTATGGTTTTCTAATAACTCAGCAAAGGGTTAAGACATTGTTCTAATTCATTATGTTTATCATAATATTTACTACATTTATTATATCTAGTGACTTTTATATTTTTATTTAATTACTTTTCAATCTCAATAATGCATATTTCTAAAATATTCACAATTTTAAAACTTTTTATGTAATAAAAAATATAACAATAATATAAAAAATTATCGATAAAAGTAATAAAAAAGTTTTCTTTACTTAAAGATAGGGAATCAAAAGGTCAACAAATATATTTATTTATATTTTTTAGAAGTTCTTTTCTAATTACGGCACCCTTTCTATATGCTTTGTTTACTTTCCTATAATACAATCTACATATACATTAACATTGAAAAAAATGAGGTTATATAAAATTCTTCTTTCACAAATCATTTTATTTGATCTTTAGATATATAACTCGTTCTTTTATACTACAAGAACTAAGGATTTTCATTCATTATATTTTATTTTATTTTTACATTATGATATAGGATCATGAGAATTTTAGTAAAATTTTAGTCAATATTAATTTTGTAAATACCATCATAAAGGAATTTCGAACTAAAGAAGATTTTATTTTATATAAACTAATCTTTTTTATTTTTAAATTTCAAAGAGTGTCCTTATATATCAAGTTTAGAAATGAAATTGAGATTTCTAGAAATCAAAAGTATACAAAGTAATTTCAATAAATCTAAATACAAGCTAATATCAAGAAATAAATAAAAGATTATGATGCGTCTTTAGATTCAGGTCGTCGTACGAATTAGGGAGTCGTTCAATCTCACCCGGTGGGTTGAACTGGAGCAAGTCTAGTCTTTGTTCTTGAGAACCTGGATCATATATATCACAAAGAACAAATGAGAAGTCAGAGAATAACGAGACTCGTTTCCTAATATATCATCCAACGTTTAAGTTAGAAATCTGTCTTCGACAGAGAGAAAGATAGAGAAAAGTAGAACGCGTGGAAGCAAGAGGGTTATGGGGATTAATTGTACTGTGAAGGACGGGGCTCTGAGATGTGCGCTTGACGGAGAGCGGGTTTAGGATGTATGCACGCTTTAGGAAGGGTAACTTTAGGCTGAATGCACTCGTAAATAAAGTGAATTTTTCGGCTCTCTATGCGTGCTAATGCCTAAGAGTCAAGGGTGTGCTTTTAGATGCAAGGATTGCTTGATACTTGATTAGAGGATGAAGAGCTAATCCCCTTCCTCACAGAGAAGGGGGCATATTTATAAAATGAGCGTCGATTTAGTTATTATTGGGCCTCATGGCTTGTGACAGTTTCTTACATGCATTTGTTAAACTGTATCGACAATCACAAAGGACGGTTATGGTAAACTTTACTGTCGAAAAATATTCGTCCCACTGTCAAAGTGATCATGGGTGACTCTATATGACAATTGCCTTCTGAGAAGATTCATTAAGCCACAACTGCCATTCTAGGAGTGATGTGCGAACGTGGGAGCACAATCATTAGGCCCCAGTATGGCAAGTGCTGCCTGTCATTATACACTAAGTTGTGAAGGCTATTGTTGTTGAGTTGGAAGGACAACTATTTGGGCGGCGCATCGCGTAACCATAACTACTTGTTTTCTGCTAAGTGGTATGGGTCAACTTGTTGGGCCAACCACGTTGCCCTCTAGATCTTACAGGGTTGCACAGTGAGCCATTATCATCTGGATCTTTCTTCTTCCAATGGGCTAAGTTCTCAGGGTGGCTTATGAGTCGTACCCATTAAATCTAACAGTAAAAATAGAAACTTTGATACTGTTATTCAAGATAATAAAATTTTTATTTTGATTTAGAATCTTTGATTTGAGGAATCCCATCATTTTAAAAATATGAATGCCAAAGTCCAAATTGATCCACTAAGTATTAGAAAAAAAATTAATTAGGTTTGATTCAAAATAAATATAAATTAATACTTATATTTTTTTTAATTAAGCCTTTTTTATAGCAATTTTTATTAAAATATTTTAACTTTTTACAAAAGTAATATATTCTGTTACTTCCCTTCTTTCAAATCCCTATACTAGATTTGGCTCCTTTTTTATGGTCTAACATTAATGTTTTATATTTTTCTTTTCTTTTTTCCTTACCATCATAGCTTGTTTAATTTACTTAATAAATTTATTGTTGTTGAATTCTTTTCTCCTCTTAAACTAACATGCTTCCCAATTTAATTACATTTAAATTATTTTTAATAATATTATAATAAATTTAAAAAATTTCATATCGATGAATAAGTGAATTCATGATAACTTGAATAAAAAAGCCTTCATTCAAATTTATACCAAGGGCTTTAAGTTTTTAATCAAAGTCAGCATCTCAAAAATATGTTCATACATTCTTTAAACACCATCAAATTTTATGGTGGTAAGTTCTGCCATTAACATCTTTGTAAAGAATTTATCTATAGATTGAAAACAATTTATAATATTATTCAGTAAATTCTTAGCGTTTTTAGTTTTAAAAAGTATTGATTTAATATTATTCATTATAATAATTTTTATAAATATTATACTTATTATGTTCAACTTTTTCTATGATTTAAAATAGGGTTTTTTTCCTCATTACTTGTATTTGTAATACTAGCAAGTTTCTTTAATTATAGTACTATATCTAGATCTAATGCACCTAGGTGAAATTGGATTTGCTCAAATTAATTGAAAAAATTAGTTTTATTAAATATTAAAACAAAAAAAGTATGATAATACAAAAAAACAAAAAAAGTAGGATAATACAAAGAAATCAGAACAAATACTGCAACAAATTAAAATGTTTAACATTAATTTTTGAATTAGCAAATATATGAAGAATAAAAAATACAAATAGTGTCATTGTTATCTATCTTTTTATATAATTACAACACGCTAATTAAACTGAATTTAACAAATATGCATGATAAGCCATCTTATCTGTTTTTAATTTTAGATATTGAATTTATTACATAAAATTCAAACTCTTCACCAGATTTTCTTATAGGAAAATTCTCTCTGGGTTATGGCATCCAAAAATAACAAACAAAAGGCAATTACGGCTCCTCCTCCAGCTAAGCAAACAGCTAAGGATTATGTTATACTAACTCTCCAAAAATCCATTTCTATATCTAAGCAATTCTTAACAAGAGATTTTCCTCCATTCACTTTCAAATATGCAATTCAAGCCCATGCTTCATCCTCCATTGCTCAGCATTCTACCACTACTACAACTGCCGCTTCAAATCAATCCAAATATGTTATTAAACCACAAGTTTAACATATAGACATGACAGCTTACCTTCAACAATCGTTTTTCAAAGCTCTTTTGGCTCTCACCAGAAGAATATTAACTAATTTTTTTGTCTTTATCATACTCCCGATATTACAAAAATCAAACAATATTATGAATTTATCATTGTGAACGTAGGCTCCATTGAAATCAAACATCATAGGAGTCCAGAGGATAATTCAATTACTTATTCGACTTGTAAGATTTTTCGGGTTAGACATGTGACGGAACGAATTATTTTCTTCTAATAAACTCTGTCAATAACAGATAAAACTAATATAAAAAATAATATAATATAATATTTCTGTAAAAAAATCGGGCAAAGTATCCTCTAAAAATTGGACAAAAACCAATATAAATCCACAACACAGGATCATCTAACACTATATATACATCCAAGGCTCCAATTGAACATTTCTATTTACCACATCACATTCAGACAAGAGATATCGTCTAGGACCTGTACAAATCTAAAAAAATCAGATAGCGTAAGTAGAACTATTTCCATAAGATAAACCTGCGAAAGCATAAATATCGTTCCAACAAAATACATAACATGCTAAGACTATAAAGGTATAATTTTTCATCCATAAGTTAGGCATTTACATTCAAACTATCAGAAATTCTAAAATTTTCAGCAGGTCTTGAGGCTCCCCAAAGATCTTCTTTGTTAAGTTTTGTCTATTCTTACTCGTCTGGTACTAACTCTACTGCCTCATCTGAAAGAAAAAAACGGTAAGAGTGAATTGAAACCCAACAAAAAACCATAAAACATGCAAATGTAAAATCTTTCGTACAGAACATGAATGTAGTAAAACAAAAGTAATGGGAATTGTCGAAGAACAGAAACACATACAGAACCACGAGAAAAGCATAAATCGATATAACATATATCGAAAATCATAAATCAGATCAGATTTTGTCTGTTCTTTGAATTCAACTTCACTATTCGAAGAACCCCAGCTAGTAGACTCTACTAGTCGAGGGAAAAAATAATCAAAGATGGATTATATTTCGTACACAATCAGAGACCAAAAATAGTACAGTAGTATCCTTTCTACTAAGATCAGTTACAGTAATACCTCCCAAAAGTAGGCCAGACTCAGAATTTATCCTCAAATGTTAACACCTCAAGGAAGAGCGGACCACATATCAGATTACCACCATAACATTTTAAGACATGTCGGAGAATCTTATCTAACTGTACGACAGTCCTAGGTCCAATTTTCTTACCGATTTAACAAAACTGAAAATATTATTATTCTTATCTCTTAACTCTCAACTCATTATGCATCGAGGGCTAGTCAAACTCATACAGATAAATCTTCAGAGAGCTTCAGGACTTTCTCAATAATTTAACAATACAGTTACATGTAAAATTTTCAGATAGAAATCATCTCATAAACATTAATATTTTATAAATTCACATTTACATCTCAAGATTCAAAAAACTTAAACACCAAATCCTAATTTTCGTTCTAGGGTTTCATGCAAGTTTTCGGACAAAAATCGAATAATGAATGCACGCTTAATCACGAAATTGAAACCATAAATCATGATACATATGGGTAAACATGAAATTTATCCAACAAATTTAGAGAAACATACACTATTCACATCAAACCATGGAGGAAATGGGTTTTAGAGTATAAATACCAAAATTAAGATATTAAAAAGTAGTAAAAATAGAAAACAACGTCCGAGGTATACTTACCTTAACTCGATTTACCATTTTTCTTACATTGATCTGATCAAAAGTGGCCGAAAACTCCTATTCTTCCCTGTTTTCCCTTCTCCTTTCCTCTCCTTTCTGTCCTTTTTCCTTCGTGTTATGTCGGCCTGCATTCTTTCTCTCCCCCTTACCCTATTTAAGCAAAATAGAAATAAGTAGGTGGGAAACATTTAAGGCTGTTGTTTGAGAGCTATTTAAGCGTCCTTCGAGCGTCACATTCTATTAAATGTGCTCGAGCACTCGAGCGCACCATTCTGCTAAATATGCTCGAGTGGTGCGTTGAGCGTTACTCGGGTGTCGGGCATGCTATGCTCCTTTTTTTACTTTCGATAATAATTTTTCTTATTTTACAAGCCTAATATTGATCATTATTGATTTAGGTATTTCCTAATTATTATGTATTAAAATTGGGACATCACAACTCTCCCTTACTTACAGAAATTTCGTCCTTAAAATTTAACAAAACTACGCACCTCAAGAGAATAAATGGGGGTATTTGCTTTGGAATTCCTCCTCACGCTCCCATGTCGCTTCCTCAGGCGAATGATTCTTTCATAAAACTTTCACTAAGGGAATGATCATTGCACGAAGTATCTGATCCTTTCAATCCAAAATCTGTATCGGCTCCTCAACATTGGATAAATATTTACTAATCACCAAACGCTCATACGCGATGACATACGTGGGATCATGAACGTATTTTTGAAGCATCGATACATAAAATATATCGTGTACGTTCGCCAAGTTAGGTGGCAACGTCAATCTATAAACCATCTCCCCAATCCTCTCCAAAATCTCAAAAGGGCCAATAAAATACGATTTTAGTTTTCCTTTCACCCCAAATCTAGACGTCCCTTTAGAAGGTGATACCTTCAAAAAGACATAGTCACCCACATCAAATTTCAGTGCTGATTTTTGTCTATATGCGTACCTTTTCTTCCTACTTTGTGCAACCTTTAAATTCTTATGAATCAGCTTAATCTTTTTTGCTATCTCTTTAATAATTTCAGGGTCCAAAATTCTCTTGTCTCATATTTTCTCCCAATGTATCGGCGATCTATATTTTTTTCCATACAAGGCCTCGAATGGTACCATGTCTATACTCGCCTGAGAACTGTTAATGTAGACGAACTCCGCTAGGGCCAGATAATTATCCCAATTTTCTTTCATGTATAACACTGAGGCCCTCAATATATTCTCTAAAATCTGAATCGTACACTCTGATTGGCCGTCAGTTTGGGGGTGATACACCATACTAAATTTTAATTTCGTCCCCAATTTTTTATACAGACTCTCGCAAAATTTGCAGACAAAGCGCGGGTCTCGATTTGATACATTCGTTGCATGCACACCATGGAGTCTAATAATTTCATTCACATTCACATACAACTGAGCCAACTTGTCACGAAAATATGTCGTCCTGATCGCCAAGAAATGGGTTGATTTAGTCAACTGATCGATAATAACCCAAGTGGCGTCCTGGTTCTTGGGAGTCTTTGGTAAACTTGACACAAAATCCATTGCGGATTCTTCCCACTTCCAACTTGGGATCAGCATCGACTGTAATAATTCAGATGATTTTCTCCTTTTAACTTTTAATTATTGACACACAAGATATTTCTCTACATAAGCCATAATATCCTGTTTCATATTTCTCCACCAAAATATTTTTTTAAGTCCTGAAATATTTTATTCGTCCCCAGATAAATCATGTCCGAGATCGGTAAGCTTCCTTCAAGATTTTCTCCTTCAACTTCTTATCATTCGGCACACACAAATGATATCTAAATCTTAATACTCCATCAGCTTGGACATTGAAATCAATTCCGGAGTCCTCATTTAAATTATCCACAATATCCACAAGGAAAGAATCATTTACCTACTTTTTCTTAACTTCATTTATCACCTCCCATTGAATTTGAAGGTACTATAAAAGCATCCAGTTACCTCTAATGTACCGTTGGATATCACATTGCTTCAAATACTCCAATATTTTCATATGTTTAATCTGCAATCTTACCACATAGCCTGATCGACGACTCAAGGCATCTGCGTCCACATTAGCTTTCCCAAGCCTATGCTGAATCTCACGGTTATAATCCTTCAGAAAGTCAACCCATCTTCTCTACCTCATATTAAGTTCTTTCTGCGATAATAAATATTTTAAACTTTTATGGTCAAAATAAATAAGAAATTGCTCACAATAAAGATAATATTTCTAAATTTTTAGGGTAACACAACTGTAGCGAGCTCCGAATCATCAGTTGGATAATTCTTCTTATACACCTTTAGTTGTCTGGATCCATATACAACTACCTTGCCATTCTACATTAACACACAACCTAAGCCTGCTTTAGAGGTATCACAATATATTTTAAACCCATCTGATCCCTCCGGAATAATTAACACCGGAGCGGTTGTTAAGCGATCCTTTAGCTCCTGAGAATTCTAATCGCATTCCTCAATTCAATTAAACTTGACCTCCTTCTTCGTTAACTGGGTCAAGGGCATAGCAATCCGCAAAAATTTTTCTACAAATCGCCTATAATACTCTGCCATGCCAAGAAAATTTCGGACTTTGGTTACTGACATAGGCCTATTCCAGTTAATAATGGCCTCCAACTTCTTTGGGTCCACAACAATGCAACTATCCCAAATCACATGCCTCAAAAATATCATGTCCTCCAACCAAAACTCACATTTATTTAGCTTAGCATACAGTTTCTCCTCACGAAGTACTTGGAGAACAATCCTCAAATGAGTCTCATACTCCACATGACTCTTAGAATATATCAAAATATCATCAATAAATATCACTATAAACTTATCTAGATATGGCCAGAATGCCCGATTCATAAGGTCCATAAAAGTAGTAGGAGCATTCGTAAGATCAAATGTTATCACAAGAAATTCATAGTGGCCGTATCTAGTCCGAAAAGTCGTCTTGGCCACATCCCCATGCTTAATTCTCGGCTAATAATATCTGAACCTCAGATCAATCTTTGAAAACACTCGAGACCCTTATAATTGGTCAAATAAATCATCAATCACGACAATGGATATTTATTTTTAATCGTAATCTTGTTCAGTTTATGATAATCCACACACAACCGCAAAGACGAGTCTTTCTTCCTCACAAATAGTACCGGTGCACCCCACAGAGACACACTCGGTCTAATAAAGTTATTATCTAACAATTTTTGTAACTATAATTTTAATTTCTTCATTTTAACCGGCGCCAAACGATATGGTGCCTTCGAAATCGGGCTAGAACCAGGGACCACTTTAATCTCAAATTTAATCTCTCGATGGAGTAACCCAGGCAACTCCTTTGAAAACACATCATCAAAATCACATACAACCAAAATGTTCCTCGCCGGCACGTTGTGACTCCCAATGGTGCTGGCATATGCTAGATAATCCTAGAATCCACTTTTTATTAAAATGTTTGGCATGTAAAGCCGAAACCAATATGGGCATCTCCTTTCTCTTAATGCTTTGAAAGAAAAAGAGTCTGACTCCATGAATATTAAAATATACCATTTTTACAAAGCAATCAATACTGATATGATATTTTGCTAACCAGTCCATCCTCGGAATAATATCAAAATTACCTATATTTAACAATATCAAATCTACCATCAAACACCTCCCATTTTCCTCCACCGTATATTCCAGATATATAACATCACTAACTACCGAGGACCCAGTAGGTGTCGATACAGCTAAAAAATAATCCAAACTTCTCAGAGTAGACACAACATAGCATGCAAATTATGGAAAAATAAAAGAGTGCGTAGACTGATAATCAAATAAAATAGAAGCTGAAACTCCACAAATAAGAAGGGTACGTTCAACCACGATCGGGGATGCCTCAGCGTCCTGTATCATCACCGCAAACGCTTTAGCAAAAACAGTTGGCTTCTTAGCTTCCATCCTCTGGGGTAATGGACAATCCTTAATCCGGTGGCCTTATTGTCCACATCTAAAACAAGCTGTCGTCGCCTAGTGACAAGGGTACCCCACATGCTTCTTTCCACATAGAACACAGTCAGCAACTGGCGCTTGAGAACCAGTCATCGACTGAATTTTAGTGGCGCTCTTTCCCTTTGTCG
>JAOVVI020018463.1:0-10351 GCA_028571085.2 Nepenthes alata
AAAATGAGTTTAATAAATTAGAAGGAGAATCAATGATAAATATCAAATCAAAAAAACAGATCTAAATTCAAGTCACCGATATAAAAAATCAAATCATTAAATTTAAAACAAAATCCAATATCCAAATCCAATAATATTCAATATCCAAATCCAATAAAATTCAATATCCAAATTTAATAAAATTTAATATTTAAATTTAATAAAATTCAATATCCAAATCCAATGGTAATCTCGTACTTAAATTAAATATCAAATCCAAACAAATGTCTAATCTAAAAACATTGCCCTTGAAACATACATATATATAAAATAGAAGTAATTCGAACCAATTTTAAATAAGTAGATGTCCAATCCAAAATCCAATTCAAGTCCAAATTTAAGGCTCGATTAACTCGTGATTTGGGATAGAAGCCAATAGTCAGATGATCTAATCACGTGCATAGAAGCTAAGCTAACATCGCAACAAATAGTCCAAAGGTCTCGATCAAAACATATGTTTAAAATCAATATATAAAACATACCAAAATATATCTATGGGCAAAATCGATGAATCTCAAATCTAAATCCAAATATCCAAGTCTATACAGAAACACAAAACATATACCAAATCTGAGTTTTGATTTTTTCAAGACTAATTTTGAGGAAAGAGTTACTTCTGACCTAATAATTTTAAGCCAAATCAAATGCAGGTAAGACCAGCACGTTAGATCACCTATATATTTTGTCTTCCACAGGTAAAGTTACTCACTATATTTTACTACCCGTGACTTTGGGCACAATTTTTCAAGTTATCAGATATATTAGGATGTCTAAATATATTATAATATCTAATCAAATATTCAAATAGGAAAGGTTACTATGTCCTAGCCTTTCCTGCTGACGAAAAAGAATTTTCAATAACAAATATCTTCCCGTCGGGAGTTGGTCAGAATACCTAATATCTAAATTTAAATGTAGTGACCACAATTCGATACATGCATGTGAAAATATATGGTCTATGTATGTTTCATATATATTTTCATATACACATATTGATATAAATATATATATTGTCTACAAATTATCTATTTTTTAAAAAAATAATAAAACCTATAAATATCAATAGAACAGAACAAAATCCTCAAACAATTGGTAAAATTGGCATGCATGTATAGGAAAAATGAATAGGCTAATTAAAAGTGCACACACGAACTTAAAACTTTCAAATCGAAATAAAAATATATCAGATGTGAAATCAGACAAAAGATAAGGTTAGAAGATACTTTCCTTGACTTTATACCAAGTAGATTAGAAAAAAAGATACTCCAAGGTACCGAATCGCGCATTTTCTCTCTCCACTGCAGCGCGCTGATCACGCCACTTCTCCTTTCTCTCTCTCTGCATGAACCTTCCTGCCACCAACACCATCGCCACTGCCTCCAATGGCCATTGCCGACCTTCTCGACATTCTCTGTCTCCTCGTCACACACCGTTGCTACTTCCACCTCTCTCGGCCACTTCAACTTCTTCTCGATCACAGTCTCATCTCCTTAACCGCAACCTCCTCTCCTCTGCCGTCGCCTCCTCCCCTCGGCCACCACCTCTCTTTTTTCCTCTCTGCCGCTCTACTCGATCCCCTTTTATTTTACTTTTATTTTTTTTTACACAAATATATATATATATCCAATTGGCGCTTGGCGCCTATCGAATGCTCTTCGGGTACCACACTGTAAATTTTGATTTTTTTCTTAAATTTTGTAATCTTTAATTAATTTTTATCATATCTAAATTATCCAAAAATATAATAAATATTAAAATAATCTAAATGAGAATATAGAATATTACAATTAATCAAATATTTAAATCTTTATCATCAATTAAAATTTAATTTTGGATAATTTTTGAAAGAAACTTTTCGTTTCAAATAACAAAAAAGTTTCGACCCCTTAATAGGTTATGGAAGTAATACGAAAATAAATATTCAATTTATGTAAAGAATATTTTAATCTAGATGAAATAAATAGCAAATGTAAAATATAAAATAATAAATAATAATATAAAAATATAATTTTTGGTGACGAAGAAAAATTTCAATTACCACAACTATCGAGAAAAACTCTCTGGGTTTCAACGGTCAGGAAAAATATGCACTATGAAAATCAATTTACAGACTAGGTGATAACAACACGCTAAACTAGCCGACTTACTCTCATCATGTGATTTTTATCAAGGAACTCATTGAATTTGTCTACGGTAATGAAATCGGACGCCTTCCGATCTTTACGTCAATCTTTCATTACGAGCCGCTTGAAGTACCAAATACCATCGGAACTCCTTCTTCACACTACTAACACTGCCAACGAATGTAAATGGGTAGATAGAGTTATAGCGGTAAAGTGAAAGTAGTGAGAAAACCGTTATCACAAGAACATAAGAATGTATTTGCGGTTATTTACGATTTTCTCAAATGGAGTAATAATTAAAGTAATAGATTATTACTTTCTCTCAAATTGGGCGCTCCAACAAGCATAAGCCAGAAGTAGGGCAACTGAAAGAAGAAAATATATAGTAAGGCTCGAAAAATACATTTTAAAAATATGACTGCTGCTGCAGTGCTCGAGCGCGCCTAATGTTTCAAGAGGAAAACGCATGGGCGCTCGAGTGAGAAGCCGGCGAGCTTCAGGCGCAAGGTTACTGGTTTTGGGGTTCGAGTGTACGGCGAGCGCACAGCAGGTGTAAGGCTACTGGAATTGGTGTTCGAGCAAATGGCGAGCGCACAGTAGGCACGAGACTACTGGAATTGGGCTCGAGCGGATGGTGAGTGCATAGCAAGTATGAGGCTATTGGGAACTGAGCTCGAGCATAGATCAGGCAGACAGCAGGCACAAAATATCATGAACGGACATCCATGGAAATAAGATGATGTAGCACTTCAATGAACATAACCCAATATCGACATACGATCAAATATAGTTACAGAATATGCCAACACAAAAATGACCACAATAATCTTTCCCTTTGGCAATTCCGTGACAAAACTACATAAAGTAAAAAATACAATAGAAGCACGGGTTCGGATACCATCGAGGTAGAACCTATGTATATAAAAATCTATACCTAGTGAAAAATAAAAATAATATAAAAAGTAAATGAGAAAGGACACAAGTATTGCTGTGCTGATACTAGAGCTGCGGTGTCGGTCAACCATGGTTAGTACAAACAGACATAATACAAATAGAGATAAGATATCGAGAGCAACATAAAAAGAAGACAACCATACATAGTAGCATATAGCAACATACATGGCATGAAGGAAAAGGAACATTAATAAGGTCATTAAAACTAATGAAGTCAGTAAGATTCATAAAGTTATCAAGACTAATAAAGAAATCACAACTCCCCCTAAATAATACAAGAAAAACTTCGCCTAAATTGTACACAGAAAAATGTCTCCCTCGACAAAAATAGCAAAAATATGGTTTCCCTCTTTTTGTTATGAAGAGCCAAAGAGAGGGGATCACTCGGAGCAAGAATAATCGTCGGAGGATTGATGACCATACCGGCGCCGCAACCGTCTAATCGCCGTCTTCTGGGTCAACAAGCGGGAGTCAATATGCTCAAAGAAGGCATGGAGATCCGAACGCAGTTAAGACTGTAAAGTATAAATACGCTCCTACGAAGAATAGAGACACTCAAAGCGATCGGTAAGATGAGACATCTGGCCCATCAGAGTGGCGGAAGAAGAGGTGGAGTGCCGGGAAGACGTGGACAGTCCAGAACTTGAGGGGTTAGGGTAGGACAAGGCAGAGGAAGACAGTCCACCCTCGGGCTGATAGGAAGGAATCTCAGGGAGAGGCTCATCTAACGGCTTATGGGGATCTTCTACGAAGCGGTGAGTATGTGATCGGCTTTGGGAAAAGATGGTGGAGGTGATAGGGCGTGCAAGTTGGAGACGAGGAAGATTGAAAAAAGAAAAATGAAGTCCAGCAAGTAGCCGCTGAATGAGACAACCTTGGGGAGGTTGTCATCTTTGCTGGTGTTAAAGTGGGAGAAGATGTGAGAGTAGAAGTGGGAAGGCAAATCAATAGGCCTCCCACTCAAGAAAGTATATAGAAAAATAGCTTTTTTTAGGAAAATGGAGAAAAAGTGAAAGATAGGAAAAATATTCGTGAGCATAATCCGACTCATGGCCAGGCGTCGAGGGGAGAGAAGTGAAGTTTTAAAAGATCGCCCTTTCCACTCCATGGGTAAATCATGACAGAATGTAGTGATCTCATTGGGGTGTAGCCTGGAGAGCAGGGCAACGGGGTAGCCAAAATTTTCCACCCGAGGAAGTCCAAGAACCCGTGCAATTACATCCGAGGTAATCCGGAGGTGTCACCCCCGCAAGAAAGTCGAAAAGGATGTGAGAGAAGACTCATGAATATTGGAGTAAAATTTTTAAATGATGACTGTAGAAAAAGCAATCAAACTAGTGAGGACCGGCTCCCAATGACGGTTAGTGAAGACAAAAGAGATTGAGGGGTCAAGGGAGGCAAGATAGACTTCTCGTTCAAGGGAGAGTTGTCGTTGAGATATGTGTGAGGTAAACAAGGCCTCAGCCTCGGGACTGATGAAGCGATCGGGGCGGTAAGTCCACTCGGCCGATTGTGCTTGCCGATCGATTTGCAAGTAGATGATTTTTGTGGGCCTGACATCTGAAATTCGCATATAAAGAGAGGACGGTAAGAACACCCGAATAAGGTTACACCAGAGCCTCGGGTTTTTTTTTATTAAGTGTTTGTGAGTTGGGTGCTGTGTGCGTAGGTGGCCGGCACGTGTGTGTGTGAGGCTGACAAGAGCAACGCCTGGTACCTAGCGGGTGCAAGGCATGCACCTGAGGAACGGCGCCAAAAAATAGGGTAGACACACCAGCAGCACGACGCCATGGCAGCACGCGAGCCACATGGCTTGCAAGAGAGGCCGGTTGGATCCACGGCTGGCACCACTCAATTATGGTGAGGTTGGCAAGGGTCACAGGCCATGGGAGGCGCCATGGGCGCCGGGATTCATTAGGAAACAGGGGAGGCGCCATAGGCGCCATGACTGGACGCACAAAATCCACACACAAACTGGTGGATCTGGAGTGAAATGGTAAGAAGTCGGTGAAATCGACCGAAATGATAGTGATCCATGAGAAGCTCCAGCAAAATAAGCAAGGGAAGAGGAGTGGCGTTGCCATTAACGGCGGAAGAAAGCACCAAAGGCCAAATACGGAGTGGAGAGAGAAAATTACCTCGAGTGACACCCACAATTGAGAGAAAGAAAGGCGGATCTGGAGGTGGGTGTGAGAGAAAGAAGGCGAGAGAGAGTGGAAAGCGACCGAGAGGAGAGAGCGCCGAAGGATGGTTTGGCGAGGCGCACACTGCTCGCTGGAAGATAAAGCGGGAGCTAGTGGCACTCGAGCGCGTGGAAAGTGGGCGCACGTAGTTTGCCCTTGTTGCTCCTTTTTTATATATATATTTTATTTATTTGAGGTTTAATTGAGCTTTCTATTTGAAATTGAAGATAAGTCATTTCTTGGAAAGGGAGCAATTAACGATGGCCGATCTCAAAAATACAAAACGTACACTATCCAAAGGATTAGTGAGAATGTCGGTCAGTTGATTATCATTCATAGAGCTTACTCTTCTTGATATATATTTTCTTTCTATGTTTCATAGTGTTGCTTAAATTTGTCACTTGATCATTTAAAATGTTGATGCAGTGAATGCGAGTCCTATCTTTGAATTTTGTCAGAAATTATTTTTACATGACGTTATGGGGCAGTAGGGGTAAATATGACTAATAATGCCGCACCCATGACATGTAGGGACGAATTGAGTATTGATGTCAGAATTAGACCTTTGCTTCCTAGTAAAATTAAAGCTAAAGTTTTTCTTACTTTTTAAGTTATGAAGATTTTTGTATTGGTATACTTCTTTGGGAAAGTTCTTAGCAATTGATCAGTATAGGAAAATGACGTGCTACTTTGTCTTGGGATAGACGTGGCTAAGACAAATATAGTTTTGGAGTTGACATTGGCTTTCAAGGTATTTTCTGAATAATCCAATCCAGTTTTACTTTCTCCGATTTTTTTTTAAACCAAGTATATGGTCCAATTGCTTGGACCCATTTGAAAATTATTTTAAATTATTGCAAGCTACCTCAAGATCAAATTTAAGAGTTTTGATCCTTTCAGTAAATGAGCTATTTAATTTCTTAATTTCTTAAATTTTTGTATCTAACATGGATTTAAGAGCTATTTTTTTCTATTTTTATCAGTTTATACTTTAACGGCACATTATTTTTCTTAATCTATAAGCATTCTTTAAACAATCTATCATAAACATCATGAATGTCATAAAATTTAGCTTGTAATTCATTTTCAGTGTCATCGAATTGATTAAGATTTTCTTCTAAATGTTCATCATTTTCACACAATGAGATTATAAAAGTCATATATTTTGTTTGGCCTTCGTTAATACATCTTTCAATGCCTTCTTCTTCGTCATTGCTCAAGGTCGCATTAGCTTTCATGGCTTGACTTTATTTACATTTAAAATTTGGGCATTCAGCGCGATAATGGTCAAAGCCTTGACATTCATGACACTGAACTTCTCGATTGTTTTTGGGTTTCACATCTTTAATTTCAAATTTGTCCTTCTTGTCGCTTCTAGGAGAAATCAAACTTTTTGAGTTTCCTTTTTGTTTGTCAGATTTTGTTTTTTTTTTCTTCATAAATTTCATAAAATTCTTCACAAATAAAGCAAAATTTTTATTATTACACGACTCCTCATCCGAGTCATGGTTTCCCTCTTTCTTAACAGATTCTAAAGTAATAGATTTATTCTTCATTGATTGGGGAAGTGTGAGCTCATAAATTTAAAGAGAGCTAACTAGCTCTTCAATTTTCATAATATCGAGATCTTTACACTCTTCAATAGCTGTAACTTTAGATCTAAAACGTTAAGGAAGTGATCTAAGGACTTTTCAGACTATTCTATTTTCTAAAATTCTTTCTCCTATGTTAAATGTTGAATTTACAATGTCATTCAACTTATCGTAGAATTTATCAAATGTCTCATCATCTTGCATCATAATTTTCTCGAATCTAGTGGTGAGTATTTGTAATTTAGAATTTTTAACTAATTTGGTTCCTTCGTGGATAGTCTCAAGGATATCCCATACAACTTTAGTGGTTTCGCACATGGATATTCGTTTAAAATTTTTGGGGGATATAGCCATAAAAATTACATGTAGCCCCTTGCTAGTCCAGTTACATGCATCAAGTTCTTCTCTAGACTACAAGGACAGAGCTTTTAGTTCATCACCCGAAATACTTTTGGGTGGCATCCACCTAGCTTGGGTGCTAGCCCACATGCGTTCATCCATCAATTTGAGGAAAGCTCTCATCCAAACTTTTCAATACACATAATTACTTCCATCACAGAAGTGAGGTACTGATAGAAATCCGCTCGTATACATCTAGATTTGGGGGTCGCAGATCAGGGTAAGTCTCTAATACCAATTGAAAAGAACTTTTCATCCCAAATCACACAAAAGTTTTGACCCTTTAATAAATTACAAAAATAATACGAAAATAAATATTCAATATACGTAAAAAATATTTCAATCTAGATGAAGCAAATAGTAAATATAAAATATAAAGTAATAAATAATAATGTAAAGATGTAATTTTTGGTGACGAAGGAAAACATCGATAACTACGGCTATCGAATAAAACCCTATGAGTTTCAACGGTCATGAAAGATATACACTATGAAAATCAACTTATAGACTAGGTGATAACGATGCGCTAATCTGATCGACTTACTCCCGTCACATGATCTCTACTAATGAACTCATTAGATTTGCCCACGGTAATAAAATCGGATACATTCCGGTGTTCACGTTAATCTTTGCTTACAAACCGCTTGAAGTACCAAACACCACTAGAACCTCTTCTTCACGCTACCAACGTCGCCAACGAAGGTAAATAGGTAGTTAGAGTTATAGCGGTAAAATGAAAGTGATGAAAAAACTGTTATCACAAGAACACAAGAACATATTTGCAATTTTCTCAAATGGAGCAATGATTACAATAGTAGAATATTATTTTCTCTCAAAGTGGGTGCTCTAACATGCATAAGCCAGAAGTAGGGCAACTGAAATAAGTAAGAAATATATAGTAAGGCTAAAAAAATACATTTAAAAAAATGATAATTGCCGCGGTGCTCAAACGCACAGTAGGTGCGAGGCTACTAGAAACTGAGCTCGAGCACAAATCAGGTGGACAACAGGCGTAAAACACCACGAATGGACAGCCATGAAAATAAGACGATGCAGAACTTCAATGAATATAACCCAATATCAACACACGATCAAATATGGTCACGGGATATACCAACACAAAAATGACCCTAACAATTTTAAACAAGTTATTGTATTTTATGATTTAAGTCAGTAATCTTTTTACTCGAAAGTGAAAAATACAAATGAATGGGGATTGAATATTTATTGGAGGGTTGTACTCCATAGGGTGTGCTTAAATAAGTAAGCAACTTTTGAGATGTTGCACTCGTAAGATACAGTGGCTTTGAAAATAATATACTCGTATGGAAGAGTGACTTTGGATTGTATTGCTCTATTTTCTTGTTTGAATAATTGTTTGTCTGAATGTTCTCCTGTTGTTTAACCCATTCTTCCGCGGGGGTGATACTCTATTTATAGTGAGGATGTCAGTTGGTAGACCCCTAAATAAATAAGTGGGAATAACGCCTCTATAATTATGAGGAGAATTACTTATGTAATTGTCACCTATATTTATCGGTTAGATTGTATGATTTTTGATCGTTGAATCGATACGGTAGCAGTCTGAAATTGTGCAATAATTATCTATAATTGCTTTTTTATGTTAGGCGGTTCGGGTTGTGCCTCTTAGGTCAACCGTCACACCTTTTACTTCTTGAGCTCAAAGGGTTTTCAATTAGACCGTTGTTAAGTGGGCATTTCTTCTTTCGACGTATTGGATTCTAAGTCGGCTCATATATTGCTGTACCCATCAGATATAATATCCTTATTAATATAAAAAATAAGTAATTTATAATTTATGTGATATTAATTATTCATATTTCTTAAAATTAATATCCCTATTATTAATAGCTATTCTAAACTAAACAATCTTTCAAAGTTTATCAGATGATAACGGTATAAATACCACACATCTGCAATGAATCTTGGCCGTCAAATGATGCGTGCAAACATTAAGTAGTGGCAATTAATACAATATTTTCTCTATCACAATGTCAATTCGATGAACAAGTCAATTTCTTTTAACATACAATTCCAATCATAATTGTTTATTGACTTTTATTTTTATCATTTCTAGTTGTTACTAAATTTTGTATTCGGTGGCTAATGGATATAAATTTTATTAAAAGTTGTGAGTCAAATATTTAAATATTTATCATTAATTAAAATTTAATTTAAGATAATTTTAAATAGGTTATGTTAGATATTTATGTGGCTAAAATAATCACAAAAGTAAAATTTATAATCGATTATTATACATTCGGCCATTTGGTGCTCTATTTTCTGACTTGTGATTCGGACCGGCTTCATGCTTCTGGACACTCCTTCACTTGTTTAGATAGTGTATTGCTTGAGTTGGATACCAGAGACAAAGCCAGAATGCTCAATTTATAGGCGAAATCATCACCGGCCTCAATCAAGCGTTTGGTACTCAAACCGGCCAAAATTGATTAATTGACTTAATGGGAGAGTTATCACCATTTAATGGACTACAAATGCTTCAGTAATTAACTGAGTTAAACGTCAAATGGTTACGAATCCATCGAGAAAGACGAAGAGGACGAAACCCTTATGTCGCTTGAAATCGGCTTCAAAAGCCGTTTGCGGCTCGAGTGGCTTGGGAGCGCGACCGGCTCAAGGCCGGCTCAACGGCTCGGGCCGGCTCAACATTTGGTTTTTGGGCTGAAGCCCATATTCTTCCACTTGGTCTATATTTCACTTGATGTGATAACTAAATTTATCAATTTTAAACTTTAAGAAATAAATATATGAATCATTGTGATAAGTCCTCTAATAATAAGTAATATCTTTCATGTATTACAATATATTAATTTTTTAAGTCATCCGATAACTTTACTTTATGAATAAATCATATGCTTATTCTTTGTCCAACTTAATGATATTCTCAAATCAATTAATGTGTACATAATTTTGAAAAATATCACAACAAATAAAAAAAATTTACAACATCATTGTCCATACAATGAAAATTATAAAATAAAACTCAATCCCATTTCAGTTACAAGATCCTTGAACCTTA
>JAOVVI020018464.1:0-10350 GCA_028571085.2 Nepenthes alata
CTATTGCAATGCAGGGTACCAGAAAACCTATTGTGATGCAGAGTACTAGAAAAGCTATTGCGATGTAGAGTACCAAGAGCCTATTGCGATACATAATACCAAAAAACCTATTGCGATATAGAATACCAAAAAATCTACTACGACATAGAATACCAGAAAACCTATTGCGATATAGAATACTAGAAAACCTATTGCGATACAGAATACCAGAAAACCTATTGCGATACAAAATACCAGAAAACCTATTACGAAATAGAATACCAGAAAACCTATTGCGATACAAAATACTAGAAAACCTATGATTTAAAATCCTTAGTTCCTGATTCAGAATTCGGTTCAGAATTTGTATTTTAGAACAGTAACATAGTTATTGGTGTAGAATCCATATATCAAAACATTAATCTAGTTTTCTATTCAGAATTCGTATTTCAGAATATTAACCTAGTTCTTGGTTCAGAATCCAAATTTCAGAATATTAACCTAGTTATCAATTCAGAATCTATATTTCAGAACATTAACTTAGTTCTCAATTCAGAATCCATATTTCAGAACATTAACCTAGTTCTCAGTTCAGAATTCATATTTTAGAATATCAACCTAGTTCTCGGTTTAGAATTCATATATCAGAACATTCAGTTTCCTTTTAAATCTATTATCCTCCATACTTTACATCCCGAAGGTAGGATGGTTCTTATTCAGTTTAATCTTTTACAAACCCTCCATACTTTACATCTCGAGGACAGGATGGTTTCTATTCACTTTAATCTGTACATACCCTCCATAGTTTACATTCCGAGGGTAGGATGATTTCTGTTCAATTTAATTTTTACATACCCTTCATACTTTACATTCCGAGGGTAGGATAATTTCTGTTTAATTTAGATCCTTACATACCCTCCATACTTTACATCTTGAGGGTAGGATGGTTTCTTTAGTTCGATTACCTATTATTTAGTGCAGTTCTGATGCCTATTATTCAATGTTTCGATGCAGTAACCTAAGGACGAGGTCATGGACTGGCTATACTGGAATCCTACTGATTTACTTAACGGAGGACATTCTTATCCTTATTTTCTTAACCATAATTTTTCTTACCACTAAAACCTTTCCAAATCATACGGTTAAACCTCCAGTCAGTTTCAGAGCTTCTCTATGACTTAACAATACAGTTTCAGATTAATTCCTCCAGTGTAATTTATCAGATAAATCTCATCAAACCTCCAATTAGCATTTCAATCTCAGGATTCATATATTTCTTCTTATTCTTTAACCCTTAACTTATCATATTTTAGTCGGCCAATTAAACCTTATTCGGTGATCCTTCAGATAATTTCAGAACATCTCAGAAGTTCTACAGTATATTCCTGTGGGACTTTTCAGGCTAAACCTTAATCGGATATCCTTCAGATAGTTTCAAAACATCTCAGAAGTTCTACAGTATATTCTTGTGGGACGTATCAGACTACAATTACCTCATAGTCCTTATCATATTTTAAAATAACAGTTATATCTCAAAATTTAGGAAACTTATACATAAAACTCCTAAATTTTGATTTAGGGTTACGCATGGAGCTTTCGGACCATAATCAGATACCCTATGCATGTATTGTCATGAAACTGAAGCCCTATATTGTGATACACACAGATAAACTAAAAATCTATCTGATTAATTTACAGAAACATGTTTCGGATGCATTAAACAAAGAGAAATAGTAATTTAAAATATAAATACGTTTTTAGGGATACAGAAAAATAGTAAAAATAGAGGGTAACATCTGGCGTACACTTGCCTTAGCCTATTCTACTGTTATTTTTATCCGGATCAGATTGGAACGGGCAAATTTTTCCCTCTCCTTCTCTTTTTCCTCTTCTCTCCCATTGCTCTTTGTTAGAACAGCCGAAATGGCCGAAGCGAGTCGTGCACGGCGCTTATATACCAGTCGAGGCACTCGAGCACCGCTCAAGCGCCAACTAGGTGCAAGGCGATCACATTTGCGCTCGAGTGGCGCTTAAGTGGTGCTTAACCGCCACCCGTTGTAGCCTCCTCGCCCTCGCTTCGCCTATGGCTTGAACGCCGATCCTATTTTCTTCCTATTTGTTCCTTTTTGTTTCAATTTTTATTTTTTTCTTATTCTTAAACCTAATTATATTTATCATCAACTTAATTATTCCATAATTATAATATTTCGGGATCAGGATCTCATAGATATACTACATTTCAATCAAAGCATATCCCCACTGCTATAATAAATTACAAAAGAACAAAACATATATATACAATCTTCCTTGTCTAAAAAAATCTTCATCTATACCAAGAATATAAAAATATAAATCTCAAATACAACATATAACATCCCAAGCCCTAAAACTAAGCATTATCCTTTACTCCTTCTTATCGGGCATAAACTCGTGTTGACCATCTGAGGGGAATAATAAAATAGTAAGGAGTAAGCTAAATACTCAACAATGCATATATATAACATGAAATATATACATTTTATATTCAAATCATATTAATGCATGTAGGAAGGAATAGAGATGAATAAGAGATCATAAAACATGAATTAGAAAAGAATACTTTCATTATGACTTTCAATTTTTTTAGCCCATTTTAAAGTTTTTTATTCATCTAATTATACTAAACACTTATTTTATTGGAGACCAGGGCCAATAAACCTTACTGATTAAAGGAGTGGTCGGTTGTAGTCTGAATTGTGTATACTCTTACGCAATCAAAAGCCATCTCCTTCTATTTAAGACACAAAATTCCTATAGACAGGGCCTTAGTTACACGCGGCCCTTAGCAAATAATGATCTTCTACTATAATATATTAAGGCAAACTAAAATATACTGTCTGATGAATATTCATCGGTCCAAGTTCTTAGTTCTTTATTTTCTTAGAAAATTTTGCTCTTAAGTCCATAAATCCTTCATTCCAACTCTTTCAGAGGATGATTCATATATCATTTATTTAATTATAGAATATCCCTCATTGATTCTTTTCCATAAAGCTTATACAAATATATATTTTAATGTCCTTGTGTGCTTGAGTTCTCACATGATCTTAATTACATGCATAATTTCTTTTGAATCTTAAAAGAGTTAGAAAATTCTTACCATATTAAGTCAAGTATAATTTTAGAGCTCCCGAATGATAAATTCTTTCTCAAACGAATCATAACGTGATTTTTGAAACATATAAAAATAACATATTTATAATACATGTAATTAAATACCAATCCATTACGTTCATAAGTTAGGGTTTAATTTTGTAAGTCCACTTTATGCATAAATTTCAAAGAAAACAGAAGAAAATGTGGGGACCGCGGGTTTGGGTTTTGTTAGAGTCAAACCGCACAAAACTTGAAAAATCAGACACTAAATCGGTAAATTTTCATACTCAAGTCATGAGTTTCAATTATCTAAAGGTAAATCATGCATTAAACCCAAAATAATCGAGTAAAAGTGGTCTTGGCACAGGTTAAGGTTTCCCGTGTACACAACTTGCATAAAAACAACGAATCGGACAACAAATTGAAAAATACTTGTGCTCAAATCGTGAGTATTATAAATTATATACTCAAATGGGTATTAAAACGAAAATACATGAGAGGAACGGAAGAAAAAGTGCAACAAGAGAAAGAAAAGTATATGGGTGTACTTACTTCGGTCTAATCTGTCACTTTTCTAAGTAGTTCTAATTTGGAATCGGATTCGGGAACCTCAAGCTTCTCTTCCTCTCTCTTCTCATTGTGCTCTCTCTCTCCTCTCCCTCATATTAGTGTGAAAATGATGGAAAGAGACTTGCACGCACTTATATATATAAACAGGCGCTCGAACGCCAGTCGAGCACCCATCGAGTACCAAGGCACCCGAGATACTATGATTGAGCTCTCGTCGAGCGGCCGATTCTGCTAAATGTGCCCCGGGCGTGCTCAAGCATGTTTTGGGCATGGCACTTCTGCCAAATGCGCCTTGGGCGCGCCTTGGGGCCACTCGGGCGCCGAGCCTCCCTGCTCATCTTTTCACTTCCGATGCTAATTTTTTACATATGCTTAAATCTAATCTTGATTATATTAATTTAATTGTCTTCTTATTACTACACTTGAAATCCGAAACCTCACACAAACCCAAACCAAAATGAAGCTAAAACTCACCAAAATGGACGAACGGTGATCGGATCATATTGAAGCTCCTGCTCAATATCTAAGCCCACAATTTCAAAGGATAAGAAGTAAATACATGAACTTAAAGCTCAATAAGTATCTATATTAAATATAATAAATAATAATATGTTTGAAATTAGAGGGAAGGTCCATAAATGCATTCAAAATGGATAAAAGATACAAATTTAAAAACTCGATATCAAACTTTGATGGCAGTCTTATATTCAAATCAGATTTCAAATTAAAATATTGTCCCATCGGGATATATGCTGAACAGAAGTGAAAACATAGGATTTCATATGATTTTATATATTCAAATTAAAATCATATCCAAATCATGTTATAATCTATATGAAAATATTGGCTAAACGAAATAGAATTCGGATCCAAATCACATATGAACGAAACAGATCTTCGAAACGAAATTATATAGAATCAAATAGGTTCTAAAATGAAACATATCAAATATACAAGACTAACTAAATCTCATCCGTGGGCAAGCTTACGAATCTCAAAATAAAATCCAAATACAAATCCGTGTAGAAATACAAAGTATGCACAAAATTGAAAAACCAAAGACCAAGAGACCAACTTGAGAAAGGGTTACACATATTCCGAATAATCTTAACCTAGATCAACAATTATTTAGACTCATGGATATAGTCAACTATGTACTCCGTCTTCCATATATAAGAAACATGCTCACTATATTTTGTTACTCGCTATTTTGGGTGCAATCTTCAAGTTTAGTATATATATTAGCACATCTGAATATGTTAGTTTTCTATTCAATTCGCTTACGATGGTTCTCATTAAAATACATATGTAGTGGGTCAATTACAAACAAAGTTTTTTCCTACTGGCTAAAAAGAGATTCACAGATATTTTTTCCATCGGGAATAGAACTCTCTCCGTCGGGAGAGAAACAGATAACAAATTAGATAAAATAAATAATAGAGGTAGATACCTCGATTCCGAGATAGCGATACTTAAGTACTAATAGATGGCCCATGCAGGTTTCATACCCTTTTTCCATACAAATATAAGGATACTTAAACAAACTTTTTCAATTGTCTATTCATTTTTCATAAAATATATAAAATCCACTGATGTTTATAAATCTAGAATAAAACTCCCAAACAATCAATAAAAATCACATATATGTACAAAGAAAACAAATGGGCTAAATACTCTAATCTATCTTACTTCTTCTTCCTCTCTCCATTTCCTTCTCTACTCTCTCTCCTCTCTTCCTTCTCCCATGTGAAATGGTGAACAGTGCCTGCTAGAGCACTTATATACGTAGATTGGCACTTGAGCGCCACCTTAGGCACACCAAGCCCACAACATTTGGTGCTCAAGCACAACCCTAAGTGACCCTTGGGCATTGGCCCTCGGCAATCCGTGCTTCAAGTGCAATATGGGCGCACTTCAGGCGACAACCGGTTGATCCAAAATCCTTTAAAATTTTACTAAATATAATCAATTTCAATACATTCAAATTATCCAAAGTAACAATTAATACCAAAATAAATCAAATGGAGAGTTGGACATTATAACTCTCCCCAATTTATAAAAATTTCATCCTCAAAATTTATGTACCTCAAAACTCAAATAGATAAGGGTAATTTTTTGGACTTGATTCTCGCACTCCTATGTCACTTCCTCAACTGAATAATTCCTCCACAGCACCTCGACCAACGAAATTGTCTTATTCCTGAACATTTGATCATTTCTATCTAATATCTGAACCCAAATCTCAATATAAAACAAATTCTCGTCAATTTGTAATAGCTTAAATTTGATCACATCCGAAAGACCATAGATATACTTTCTCAACATAGATACGTGGAAGACATCATGATAATTCTCCAAACTCAGGGGCAAAGCCAATTTATAGGCCACCTATCCGATTAGCTATAGAACTCAAATAACCCAATCAATCTCGGTTTTAATTTCGCTTTCATCCCAAACCTCAAAATTTCTTTTCTCGGAGATACTTTAAAAAACATATGATCACCCACATTGAACCTCAAGTCGGATCTTGTGACTTATGGGTTATGGGCCCACACACTTCCGCTACACTATACTAATTTACCATTTGATTGCGAATGAAACGGCATACTAAACTTCAATTTAGTACCCAACGTCATATATAAATGTTTCTAAAATTTTGACAAAAAACTCGAATCTCGATCGGGGACTATTAAAATTGGAATATCATGTAACCTTACAATCTCGTTGATCTACAAATGGGCGAATTTATCCCTTGAATACGCATCTTGACCAGCAAGAAATGAGCCGTTTCACAACCACCTAAATAGTATTCAAATTCCTTGCCATCCTAGACAAACCCAAAATATAATCTATCGTAATATATTCCCATTTTGAGTTGAAAATTGGCAGAGAATGCAAAAATCCTTGAGGCTTCTTATCTCAACTTTTACTTGTTGACATACAATACACCTAGCCACAAATGCTACAATCTCCCGCCTCAAATTTTGGCATTAGAAATTCTTTCTCATATCTTGATGCATTTTATTCACATCAGAATGAATTGTATACCTCAATCTATGGGCCTCATCCAAAATTTTCTCCTTCATCTCCTCAATATTCAGAACATAAATCCTATCCCAAAAGTGAAGAATCTCATTTGTTTGCACATTAAATATCCCTTTGTGACACATTTTTCAAATCTCTCATAATTTTCATCAAATACGGGTCGCTCATTTGGGCCTCCTCAATTTTTTTTCAAAATCACGGGCTGCACTAAAATCATCCTTGACCCTTAGGAGCGCAACCAAATAGTGTAGCTTTTCATTCAATCTAATATTTACCATTCCTTAATCATCAAGTGAGCCATAAAACTCAAAGATTTCTAACTCGGAGTATCAGTAACTACATTTGCCTTTCTTAATCGATACTAGATCTCACAATCATAATCTTTAAATAAATCTATCCATCTATGCTATTGCATGTTAAACTGTAATGTCTAGTTTTTCCCATTTGATTTATTTGGAATTATTATATTTTGAGAAAATTAGATGTACTGGATTAATAGTATTTTGCAAAACTTTTAAAGGAGATTCGACCTGTGAGCTAGCGCCAAAGGCATGCCTGAGGGCTACGCTTGAGCACGGAAACCCAAGGGGTGGCGCTCGAGCCGGTGGGTGACACTCGACTGCTGGTCATTATTTATGTTGTAGCATGAGGTCTGGTAGGCATTTACACACGGTAGAAGTAGAAGAAGGAGACAGAGAGGAGAAAGGAGAAAAGATAGGATAAATCGAAGCATCCTTTTGTCGGATCTACTTGGTATAAGATTAAGATTAGTATCCTCTAACCCTATCGTTTGTTTATTTTTGTGCCTGATATATTTTGGTTCTATTTTGGAGGTTTAAAATTTGTGCATGCAAGTTTTATCTAACCCATTCGTTTTTTCTCTGTGCATGCATGGTTGCCACCAATTGTTTGGGGGCTTATTACTGAATATATAAATATTTATAGGTTTTGTTATTTTTTTAAAAAATAGATAAATATCTGATATTGTATATTTTTATATCAGTATATCTATATAAAAATGAGTATAAAACTTACATGGGCCGTACATTTTCATATATATCTTTAGGGATTGAGATCATTACTATTTGTTATCTAATCTGTTATTTGACCAATTCTTGATGGAAAGATATATGTTATATGTTTTCCTTTTCTACCAGTAGGAAAAGGTTCTATTTGTAGCGACCCGCCCCGTCTGCCTAATATTTAAATAATATTCAATATATTTGAACGTCCTAATATATTTAATAAATTTGAAGATTATATTCAAAATTACGGGCGGCAAAACATAGTAAGTTTCTTATTTATAGGAGACAAAGTACATAGATCGCTTAGTGTGTTTGTGACGTACCGTATGTCCAATTGAAAATCCAACAGAGTTTCAACTATAATACGGATATCGGTCAAATATAAAACATGTGATTATCATTTACAACACAACATACAAATCCACAATACATAACACAGAATCCAAAAGCTACAAAACCATATGTGGCACCAATGTTATAACTCCGGTATGACGTTGGCTCATAATCGATGCCACTAGGTACCCAAATATTCATAATAAAATCCGCGGAAACATAAACATTCATTAACACATCAAAAACTATACTACGGGTAAATCTTCCTCCTCATGATCATCACATGCATACATCTAGGAACAAAATCCATTAGAAATACAAAATATTCCATTAGAAGACACAAATCTTCATAGCTAAGTCCATAAGGTCATCTTCAACGTCTTCGAGTCTAGCCGACTAAAATCCTCTACCCTATCCCATCAGTGCAACTCATACTCATTTGGAGGGAGAAAAAATAGTAATGATGTTCCAAAAGCTTAGTAAGGCACGAATATATTAAAGGACATGCAAACTTTTATATTTAAAAATATAATAATGCATATAGGAGGATACAAAGATGCATATGAGACTATAGATCATGGTTCAGAAAGAATGATTTCATGATTCATTCCATATATTTTTTGTTTATTTTCTTGTCATTTTCTTAATTATCAATTCGTGTGAAAACTTATTTTATTGAAGGATCGGAGTCAGTAGTCCTTACTAGTTAAAGGAGCGGTCGGTCGTACCCTAGATTGTATTCAATCTACACAATTTAAGGCCTGTGTCTTATTCGAAATCCAGAGGGGCACCGTCTACATATATACCCTATAGACGGGGCTGATCAGCCACGAGTGGCACCATAACAGACAATGCATTCCACTACAGTATATTAAGGCTTGCCAAGGAATATTATCCATCATAATATACGGCCAAGATAGTTCTTGAGTTTTCACTGTAATATTAATGACATGCCAAAATATACTATCTATTGAATGATCATTGGTTCAAGTTCTTAGTTTCTTATTTCTTTAGAAAATTCTACTATGAAGTACATAATTTTTCGTTCCCACTCTACTGGAAAACATTTCATAATTCAATTAGTTCTTTGTTTCGGAGAACAATTTGTCAGTTCATCGCTTAATCACAAAATATCCCTTATTAGTTCTTTTTTCATTAAACTTATTTAAATTCATATTTTCATATTCTTCGTGAGTTTGCTTCCTCACGCGTTCATAGTTTATGCATAATTTTCTTTGGACCTTGAGAGGATTAAGAATCCCTTTTCATTTTATACCAAATAGAATTATAAAACTTTCGATTGATAAATTCTTTTGCAACTGGTTCATGTCATGGTTTTAAATCATATTAAATTAATATATTCATAATATATGCATAAATTACGATTAATTGGGATAAAACCCAAAGGGGGGTGCGGGTTAGGGTTCCGTATCCAAAAACCGATCAAAACTATGAAATTGGATATGAAATTTACATATGTGCATGAAACTAAAAGAGGAGAGTATGAGTGCGCTTGCCTTAACCTTATACCCCGCAGATCAGAAGAAATGATGGTCCGAAATACCCAAAAAGCACGTTTCTCTCCCCTGCAGTGCCTTTGTTTCTCTACCAGATTGCTTTCTCTCTCTTAGTCCATTGCCTCTAGCGCTGCTTGGCTTCGTACATGCCTCCTCCGGTCACCGCTACCACTGATGCCTTTCTTGGTTGCTGAGGACAACTCTGCACACTACCCCTCTGTCTCCTATGCGAGCCTACCTCGCCCGCGACCGTCGTTGCCCCAACCGCCTCGTACGGCCATCATCGGCCGTTCCAGCATCATCTCCTCGCTTCCGGCGCCGTTGTTGCTGCTTTTCCATCTCTCTCCTCTGTGACATTTTCTCTCTTTGCGCGGCCCTTGGCACACACCGTTGCCGACCACTCGTGCATGGCCTCCTCCGTGTGCCTCTGCCGACCAACTTCCAGCCATCGATGACCACCCACGCAATGCCGCTCTCACCGTAGTCTCTGTCATTCTCTCTCCTCCACGCAACCCTATGTCACATGCCACCTCTCTCCCCCATTTTCTCCCGATTCACTCAATTTCTCCCAAATTCGGTATATGCAACCCCAAAATCAACATTCACAAAGAGAATGGAAGGATTTATTTGCCTCAATTTCACCCATCTTCTCCGGTGACAGCGGCTCCTCCTCCTTCGGCTCGAGACTTCTCCTTCCTCTCATACCATTGCACAAAATGGAGGTTAACTCAGAGAGGCTTTGCTGG
>JAOVVI020018465.1:0-10350 GCA_028571085.2 Nepenthes alata
AGGGTTATATGTATGACGGTCTACTTTCAAATCTTAAATAGTAGCGTATGATATTTAATTGCGTGAAATTAAATATAACTCGAGTTTTAATTATCCACTTATTTAGTCGGTAAAATCCTACTCGCCATTGGTTTCTAATGAAAATCATATTTAAGTATGATTTGATGACATGAATTTAAATAAGAATATGATAATAAAATATAAAAAGTTGAGAATATATATTGTCAAGGAACGATTAATTGGATGGCCAATAATTATTAATTATCTAGATCGAGATTTGGGATGTGACATAACTATAGAAAATGAGCAAATATTATATGTATAAGTATTTAAATAAGAAATATTTAGAGATTTCAAAAATATCCAACAAAAAAAATTTAGTTTAAATACATTTACTTTCATTTGAAATTACTTAAGATTTACTTGGATTCACTTGAATTTCATTTTAAATTTACTTTATTTATCTTTGCCTTTATTCTTTTTTCTCTTTTTCCTTCTCTTCTCTAAAAAAAAAACTTAGAGAAAATGAATTAAAATCAATTAGATAATTTATTTATAGTAGATTGCATGCGTATTCTGATTAAGTGCAACTTAGATATAAAGGTAATTTTCAACTTACACACAAGCATGCCAACAACGCTATATTAGGTGTTACTATTCTAGACCAAATATGCACAAGTACTTCACATTAATACATTAGGCGATATTATTCTATCTAAAATATGCTTATACATAAATCAGACATATATTAGTCACCACTTAGTCTTAAACCACCTTGATCTAATGTCACATATCAAAGTATGATCCCAAAATTTATAATTAACGATATTAATATATTAACAATTAACAACTCAATTATCCATGAACATGAGTTTCATATCAATATATCGACCGACCAAAATAAAATAGTATAATCTGACTATAAGACCCAAAATGTCACGTCATCGAGCGTCTAAAATACCGATCATAACAAGACGTCGGATCATATATAAGAAGTTATGTCTAATCTAAAATAAAATCAGAGTATCTAAACAACCATAATAGAAAGCCAACATCAATATTATAAATTACTGTTCGGAAACTAAATACAACTTCTTTCTTTTAAAACTTAATCTAATTTTTCTAATCAACTCTCTGACCAAATCCATACCGCATTTACAAGTATTCAAACCGTTAATTTGAAAGGGCTAGTGAAAACAGAAACAAGAGTAAGACAAAAGCTCAATAATGCATATAAATTTACATAATTTAATATACAATCCTTGTTAAAATATACCAAAATAATCAATAAATTAAATTCAGTGGAGTTTTATGAATTTTCATGACAAATATACACAATTTATCAAAATCTTTTTATATTCTTATTTAAATTATGTCATAAAATACATATTCAATTATGTAAATTCTTAGGAATTAAGGATCAATAAGGCCTTACCGACACTAAAGGAGGAAATAATCAAAATTTGAATTATATTTATTTCTACACAATTTAAGACCTTACGCTACTATTTAAGGCTTGTAGATGAGTTGTTGTACATATAATCTTATAGACGGGACCAAATACCGATTTTAGTAAGGAATGATGGATTCGAACCTCGATTTATCACTATAATATACTAAATCATGTCATAATATACTACCCGTTAAATTTATTATAATAGTCCGATACTTAGATATGTGAAAGTTTTACTAAATTCTTATAATTCTTATATTTTCTCATTTCAAAGAAAAATATTCTTAATTCTTCGATATATGTAGAATTTTTTTTTTAATTTCTTATCATGTGCAGAAACTTAAACGTACTTAATTTAAAATATATAATGTCATATTATCAATTTTCAAACAAAATTAGAGAAATATTAGCTTCATCATGAAAATTTGACATTTTAGTTCAAATATCATGCTTGCAAGAACAAATTCATAAAATCTCAAAACATGCAAGTCATAGATTTAATAATTATAATTTTTTTTTTGGTAAGCGATTTAATAATTATAAACATGCAAAAATATTATATACGAAGTTCATGTTATATTAAAATATTAAACTAGGTTGTCAACAAATGCACAAATATATAATGACTTGTCAAACTAATATACATGAACTAAGGACATATTTTTATAAAAATAGAAAGGAGTGTTAGTGAGAGTTTTTGTATATAAAATTGAAATAATTTAGCTATAAAAATATATCATACATGAGTATTTAAAATAATAAATACTCATAAAAGTGGAAAAAATCAGTAACAAAAGAAGAAAGGCTAAGAGATACACTTACTTTAACTCCAAATTACTAAAATCTTGTTTGGATTCATTTGAATTTGATTTATCTAATTTCATCTCTCTCTTCTCCTTTTCTCATTCTCTCTCATCTCTCTAATTTGGTAAAAAAATAATTAAAATTTAGTCGGATATAATATCTATAGTATAGTGGTACTTAAGCCCTCATTAGGGGCCATGTCCAAATATGGTGGCACATGAGCACTATCTCGGGCACCCATCAAACACCAATATTCTGCCTCAGTGCGATCGAGCTTTCTTTGAACGTGTATCGAGTGGTATCTAATTTGAAAAGCGCACTTGAACTCCACTAAGGTGACAGTCAAGCATGACCTTCTTGCCCAAAATACATATGGGTGCGCATCAGATGCCAGCCAAATATTCTCTAACTTGGTGTAACCCGATCCAACTTAGATTTTGATCTTTTTTTACCTCAACTTTAATTATTACAACTTAATTAATTATGATTAAAATAAAATTTAAACTCGAATCATACATCTAACACTAAATTTTTATTTTGAATTTACAATTAATATTAATAATTTATTAGTTTACTTAAATTTGATATTTTTAAAATAAATTTTGGGAATTGAATTTTATAAACAATTGGACTTAGATTGGAGCTTAGCAATCAAACTAAAAAGTATAATTACAATGATGTTGGGACCCCTAAAAATAATTAAAATATATTTTCAGTTAAAAAAAGAAAAATAAAAACTTTTTAAAAAAATCATTGATAAAAATAAATCGATATGGTTCATTTTTTAAATAAGGTTGTTATTATTATTATTATACAACGATTTACAGCTTTTATTTCTTTGGTAAATTCCCTTTAAAATCTTAGGAAGTGAATATTCGGCTGTCGCTAAATTATTGATGTTAGCATTCAGCATGCATATAAAACTTGAATTTTGCTCCTCTTATATTATCCCTTGAAATTCCACATGTTGGATATTATTCCATGGTTAAGATTATTTCTTTTCTTCCACATGTTGGATATGGTTCATCTTTTGTCATAACTAGCCATAAAATTTACTTAAAATTTCACCGTCCAATTGTATAAAATAATTAAAATATGCTTGACATAATTATCTATGTCTGAGTATTAATTAGGCCCATTTTCAACGGTATAATGCTTATTTTTCTGTCAAAGGCCCAAAAAAGCCCAATAAAACTAACGACAGGCCCAAATATTTTATCACGCAGGCTTTTTCTGTCACCATAATTGGGTTTTACACGCAAAAACTAATTAGGCCCGACTTGATATTTGGGCCAGTATGATGGACCAGTTCCCAAGATTTTTACATATTTCCCGCTGAATAAAAATTAAAATTAATATTTTAGGGGCACCTTTTCCTCAGTATCGAGAGAATTTTTAGTAAATTAATATTTATTAATATATTTATTTTTAATTTCTAATATAATTTTTTTTGTAATTTCTAGTTTTTATTAATCTAATGTGAGATCACATAAATGCACGACCAAAGCCAAAAAAATCAATTAGGAGGAATCACATTTCATTTTATAAAATATTTAGTATTGAATCTAATAAATTTAGCCAACTTATTCCCACAAAAATAAAAAAATAAAAAATAAATGGGAAGGACATTGCACTGAAATTCTAGTCTTAAAAAGGGGGATATGAAAAATTGGTAGACAGCCTTAGTATCGAAACCGATTAAGTGATGATATCATAAGTTAAAGAAATTTGAAATTTAATTTTATAATTTTGTAATATAATATTGATCAATTTGTAAAAAAGACAAGTATGATCACCTTTTAGAGCATATGGAAACATTTTTTTATAAAAATGCATTATAAATATCTTAGCTCATACTTTGGATGTTTGGCCATGGGAAATAAACTTTTTGAGTGGACAATATATTATGCGATTAGTTCTTATCGATCCATCTTTGCATAGTAATTAATTTTTTATATATTATTTTAAATTTAGTTGATCGTAGTTATTATTTTTCATGTTTGTTCATGTACCATTTTAAATGTTCAGTATTTTAAAAATTTTATAAATATACTTTTTTATATTTTTATACGTGTTTTTTTACTATTAGCTAATTTAATATTAAAAATTTATCAAATATCAATAATGATATGTCTTGGATCTGAATTTTGAACAAATTTACATCAAGTCGACTGTTTGAGCCTGACTCCGTCCACTGAATTTGGATACTGTACACCACAACTACGAATAAGATGTCAGGTAACAGTGAAAGGTTATCCCATCGTAAATACTCCGACGCTCAAGTCAGCAAACAGCCTTCGAATTAAGAATGTAAAAGTAGAGAATGCAAGCAAATGCAGAGAGTATTTAAAAATGGTCAGTGCTCTTGTTGAGAGAGGCCTTATTAGCTCGTGATGAGCATTAGCTCTAAGTATTGTATTCGCTGAAAACGTAATGACAAAGAAAGAGAGAGCGTTTATCTCTAAAAGCGTGTGAGTTTATTATGGGTGAATGAATGCGTGCTTGAGAACTCTATGGCCTTTTATAACTACTATATTGTAATGCCTTTTTGAACAAAAAGGCTTACTTCCTGTGCTCTGTTGGGCTCGCTACCTTTTATGATGTTGAGCCTTCATGGCAGTAACAGGCGTTGCTTTGATTGCTTTCTTCTACGTTTTACAACCATTAGGGTTTACTGTAATAGGAGGAGGATTTTGGTACGTTCCTTCAAGGATGCGCGTTGAATCTACTGATGACCGTCACAATTGAGATTGCCTTCTGTGGAGAGCATGAAATCAATGGAGAGGACCGTTACTGATCGCAGACTGTCGGTGGGCCAAATTGGGCTTGGCCCACTTGAGGCCTGGTCTTCAGATGGTTAGTTGGACCAGTCGAAGGTTAATGAAAATATTGGACGTCTTGAAAGCAAGTTGTCCGTCCTACTCTTATGCTTCTTCTGTCTCACTTAGCTTTTTTTTCAGTCAATGGTGAGTATTGACCGTCTAGATGCAAATGGGCCATTGTAAATTTGGACCGTTTCTCTTTCTTGGGCCAACCCATTACTAGCATCCCTACCAAATAGAATATTTTTTAGGACAACTAGAAAAACTATGAGCAATATTGTTAAAAGTATACTATGATTATAATATTTTAGAACTGCTATTAATTCGTGGTGTAAAAGGTTTAGGAGTTGCAATATAATTATCATAATGTCCTTTACCTTCAAGATGATAAATTTTACAAGTATAAATATAATAGTCAATTTTATGAAATGATCTTTTGATTTTACAGATAAAAAATAAATTCTAATTTATAAATAAATCAAATTAATTAAATATTATATGAGTTAGAATATCAATAATTAGAGAGCTGAGTGAGTTTTAGTGAAGAGCAATTGGATAGAGAAAGTGATACTTATAGATTTTGTTTTTGAAAAATTGTATTTTGATAATTTGATATCAATTTTTAAAAACGGCTATAGATTTATTTATAAAAGAAACTCGGCTAGCCAAGGGCCGGTACATTCCGCGGACCATCAAAGATCCAACCTAGCACAATTTGATCCTTGACAGTGTCAAAACGATTCACATTATATTATACTCGACGCGATCCATGTTGTGCTGGTCTTACAATATTTAACACCTCTACAAATACAAAAGGTTTAAGCATGATTTTATGGTCCATGCACACATGAGATTGTGCTAGTGGGCACGTATCTTTAACTAAAGCATCGCATTGATAAGCATGACCCCACATGCACAAGGAATCTGTTCCTCCTATTGACAAATGGAAAACAATTATACATGGGCTACATGTGCACCTATATGAAGGGGTATCGATCAAAATAATATATACATTGGTTTTGAGTGTTACAGTAGAAATGAAAAGGCGCTTAGTGATAGTTTTGGAAAAAACTCTGTCGATATCTAAATCAGTATCCGCCTAAGTTGAAAATGAGAGACATAAATCTTTAGACTCGGATAATAAATCAACTAATAGAGATGCTTGTGTAGAGGTTAAATTGTTCTAGGAACTCGACTGAAAAATGAAGGCTGTTGGAACGTAGTTTCCTCTCTGTCGTGTAATCAAGTAGGGCTCGATGTGCATCAAGAGGATTCAGTATTATCACAATAAAACTTTTTTTCTCAATGAGAATGTAATAGACATATCAAATCTAATCTATATATATCCAATGATGACTGATCTAATCTATTTAAAATGAAAGTCACGATACTAATTATTTACTAATAGAAAATTTCTCGAGAGTAATGGCTCTCGGGGATGAAGGATTTGGTTCCTTTAGATGGTGATGGATTGCAGTGTTTATAGGCAAAGGTTTAAGTAAGTCATGTCATATATATACAGTTTGATTAACCCCATGCTCATGCCACATATGATTGGATACAAATGTTTATAGTCCGACTTTAACATTGCTACGACAGCTAATCCGTCCCCACCACTTTATCCTACCTTTCAAATGTGGCAGGAAGGATCTAGCCAGTAGGGTTGGTCACCATTGATTTAGTACATCCCATTAGGACACATCCTTTGTACGTCCTCGAGGCATCTAGCTCAAGCAAATGATCCACTTGTGAGACCGATGTTGACACTCAATTTCAATTCTTTGACATTGATGGCCAACAAGTGAATCGGTTATTATAGAAAAAGGTGTACTCTGGGCCGGTAGCTCTCTCTAGACCTTAATCTTTTACGTGTGTTTGTGTGTAGAAAATTTGAAGGATGAGAGGCAAATTTAGAGACATAAGGAAGTTATCCCGTGGATGAAAATCTTTTTTAGAATCATTTTGGAACCACTTTTTGAAAAATAAATATTTCTTGTTAAGTCCCAGGAAAATTGACTGAAACTTCAGACATGTAGAATTAGATTTTTTTTTAACCAAAATTTAATTTATTTTTTAAAAAATATATTTCAAAAAATATAAAAATTATATTATTCTGTTAATGTTTTTTAAATCGAAAGAACAAAGAGCTGTAGTTAGAGACGAATGAAGCCGGATCCAAGGAAAAAGAAGATCAGGAAGAAGCCATTGATCATGGCTTCCACAATTAGAATTCCGATTTTCAAGAAAATCATCCATTCAGATAATATAATATGCATTAGCTTATTTATTTTTTTTACAATAAATAAAATAAAAAATATTTTAAAAATAATTAAATTACATTCCCAAAATGAACACTCTTTACTCTTAGCAGTAAGCATCGGTAAATCCGTTCGCACCCTCCCGTCCCTCACGCCACTGCTTCCCTGTCGCTGGCTTTTCTGCACACACTCTCTCTCTCTCTTCCTCTCTCCCGTCACGCACACAGAAGATCACAGTGGGCAAGTCACGCGAGGCCATTGAATTAAAATTTTCACATGGAAAAGAAGCATAAAGCAATCATGGCGGCCACCACAATGAAAGTGTGGGGGCATGCATGCACCTCCAACTTCGTAATTCAACGTCCACTCATCACGCCTACTCTTAATGCTCTTCATACTTACATCTTCGCTTCTTTTTTCTGCCAACAATCTCATGTTGCTGCTCCATATATATAATTGGGCCACCCACCCCACTGATATCATACAATGATAATATACAAAAATTATTGATTTAAAGATACAAATATTACATGTATTATTATTAATAATAAGTGTAATTCCGTATATTGTTTTTGGTAGGTAACCTAACCGAAAACCTGTATATACGAAATGGCTATGATTTCATATTCATGACAATCGTGACTATATGCACGTATCCGTTCTCAAACAAGGTATATTCATAATCTTATAGAGGTTCTTTCAATTTTTTAGAGCTTTCCCATTTGAAGGGATATCTTCCGTTAAGCAATAAAAAAAGAAGCTATATTGTGGCCGGCCTTGTTTTATGCCCGAATAATATCTGTTCCAGCTTTCTGATTTGCTTTTGTCTAGCCAAACGCTATCATATGATATTTATGTTGCATGATTTTCGTATTCTGCATGATTCTGGTCAAATGATATTCTGTATATGTATCTGTAACTGTTGACAACACGAACGTTTTATGAAAAATCTGCATGTACCTTGTTGAGCTCCGACTCACTGTTTTCTGTTCCCCCCCCTCAGATGGAAATTTAGAACTCGTGCCCGACGAAATAGAGTGACTAGAGCCTATCTGAAGGGTTTGTAAGGATTCAGAAGCTCACCTTTTGGACGACCGCCACGAAGAAGCAATTAATGTAATGATCTATTAGAATTGATAGACTTTGTGATTAGATGTTCATGGCTATATGTATTCGGGAATGAGCTTTTATGGGAATGAATATGAATCTTTTCGCAGAATATTAGATTGACTTCTGCTATATGTTTGATGACTAATATGTATGAGACCTAAATGACATTTGTGATCCTGTGATTTAGACGGCACGATTGGTCTGGACCGGACTACCGAAAGCTTGGTGTCAGTTCCGGAAGGTCATTGGCGGAGTGTAAAAAAAATACCCGTTCCATCACAGATATCCAATTAAGTTTATATTTTATGGAACCCATGACTTGAGCATGCATATATGTTAATTTCATGTCCAATTTGTGATATTTGTTGGTATTTTACACCCGATAACCCTAACCCGTGCCCCGTTCGATTTTACCCAATTTATTTGAGATTTTTGTATGATTTGGCATTCAAATCTTGAAACCCTAACTTTATAGATGTGGGTACTCTGAAAATTTGGTATTTATACACATATTTTGTATATGTTAATTTTATATATTTGAAGATTATTATTGGATGTGAATAGTGATGCTTATCCGCATATACGTTTAATATGTTATCTTGTATATATTCTGAAAATTATGTTGCATGTAATTATGAAGAGATTTGTAGTCTGGAAGCTCTAAAGAAGAACAGTAAGGAGTAGAGAAGGAGAGAAGGCTTCAAGTCTGTAAAGGTGGGCGGACGACTGTCAGGCAAGTGTACCTCCTATTTTTAAGTTCATGATTTAATGCTCTGTTTTAACTCCAGAATATTGTAAGTGTACTGAACGATCATTCTTTTTAAGTTCGTATACCCATATTTTAAGGAAACTACCAGTTTTCCCTTTTGATTTAGATTAAATGCATGACGTTCTAATTACCATCTGATAAACTGTATTCTTGTTTGAATTCGTACTTTCTGCCTTCTGTCCTCTGTTTTTTGCTAAACTCATGTTGAAACTGGAATACCTAAAAGAATGGAAAAGTAGACCGGCTTGAATGAAATCGGCCTTGATTTACAAAAATAATTAAAACCGGCCTTGTATTATAAATGAAACCGACGTTTGTATTATAATTTGAAACCGTCCTTGATTTATACCGGCATTGTAATGTAAATTTGAAATCGGCTTTTGTCTTGCAATTTTAAAACCAGCCTTGTATTATAATTAAAATCGGACCTGTATTATGAACAAAATCGGCATTTGTATTATAAATTTGAAATCGGAATTTGCCCGGCAATTTTGAAACTGACCTTGTATTATGAACAAAATCGGCATTTGTATTATAAATTTGAAACCGGCACTTGCCCTGCGATTTTGAAACTGGCTTTGTATTATAATTGAAACCGGCCTTATATTATGATTAAAACCGGCATTGTATTGTAAATTCGAAATTGACTTTTGCTCTATGATTTGAAACCGGCCTCGTAACATAAATTTTAAACCGGCTTACTATGTGATTTTGAAACCGGCTTGTGATAAGGCTGTCTGGATTGAACAAAGAAAATGTAAACAAGCCTTACGATAAGACAATAAGTTTGGACCTTAGCATTGGGAGACAAGGCTCTCCGGCATGCCTTAGGACATTATATGATAATCGAGGATAACGTAAGTAAGAGCCGTCCTTGGGGCTTTGTACAAGGAGGTAGTGATAGCCATCCTCGGGGCTTTGTACAATGAGGTATTAAGAGTCATTCTCGAGGCTTTGTACAAGGAGGTATTGCCGTGATTGTGAGGAGATGTCATAATCTATCATCGATTAAAGCCCCTCTTCCGTTAAGCAATAAATAAAGAAGCTATATTGTGACCGGCCTTGTTTATGCTCGAATAATATCTGTTCCAGCTTTCTGATTTGCTTTTGTCCAGCCAAATGTTATCGTATCAT
>JAOVVI020018466.1:0-10349 GCA_028571085.2 Nepenthes alata
GGTTCTCCAAAGAAGAGTGCTAATACACAAAACCATCAAAACTTAACGAGTATGAAAAAGTTCCGTCTTAATTCCACCAGGAAGCAAATATACCCTTCTGATGGCTATGCCAAATTTGTTCCAACGTGCCATAGATGTGGAATTATTCGTCATATTCGTCCCTACTGTCCCGTCTTATTACGTCAAAATAAGTCTCGGCAAAACTCTAAGATAGAGCATCTCATTCACCACATCCAACATCTAAATAATCAAGTGATAAATTTAAGCAACGTCATAAAATGTGGCAAGAAATTGTGGATAAAAAATAGTGAGCTCCATTACCCTTTAGTTATCCGTGACAAAAAGGGGGAGTAAATCTATCCCACAGAAACGTGTCTCACTATGCGGTGTGAGGGGAAGATAGGGGGAGATTATTCTTGATTGGGGGAGACGTACTATTTCTGCTAGGGGGAGTTTTTGTTTTTATGGTATATTGTTTCGTTTTATGTTTATGTGTATTTACCTCCTACTATTATATTTTTGCTATTTCTGCACTAACCGTGTCTGTCCAGGAATAGCTGTTCTTCCCTGGTGCACAGCAGGCAGCCGCTTCCGAAGTTTGGATTTTTGTAACTCATTGTACCGTGTCAATTGTCTCAAGGCGTCTTGTATTTTATTATGTTTACATGTTTCTTTTACTATGAGTAGATTTTCATATGCACGGGTTGTATTTCAGTGGTATCTGATCCCGTGATTCTCTTGTATTTTCTTTCTTTTTTTTTATGGATTTTGACACGGAATTTCCAAAGGGGGAGATTGTTAGGCATATTTTTAGTTGGCATATTCCGTGACCGTGTTAAGTTGCTTCTTTAGTCTCTTGTCGGTGTATTCGGTATCTGCAACAATATATCGGCTTGGAAGATTTTCATCGGTTACATGCCGAAGATCATCATCGTCAAATTCCAGTGTTCCCGCCTTTCCTCACCGTCCTATGTCACCTTTTCTCACCGTCCCGGGCAAGGCACCCGAACCGCCATCAAGGCGGGCCTCCCATCTCGGGCGCTCTTCGAGGGCCCTTTTGTGAACAGAACGCTCGTGCGGTGCAGGGTTATTTGCCCCAAGCCCTAGCCAGCGCCCACCGAGCGCTCGAGCGGCGCGGACTTTATATCTCTAACGGCTCCTTTCTTTTTGAATTTGTTTGAGCCCTCTATATATTCATGTCTTATAACTTCAACCCGAGTTTGCTTAGGACATTTTGGGGAGTGCATATCACTTGAAAAGCTCCTAATCTTTGTGCTCGATGATTGAGAAAACTTAACTCCAACCTTTGTGCTAGATTGAAAAAGTTTTCTCTCCCTCATTTTACTTTCTCTTCTCCCGCCTGTTAACCTTCGTGGCGACGTTGGTGGCGTGACCACTAGGATCCAGTGAGTTCGGCAATTCAAGTGGCCCGAGAGGAAATATTGATGTGAAGACCGGCAGGCGTCCGGTTCCGTTGCCGTGAGCAAATCCAATGAGTTCATTGGTAGGGATCAAAAGACGGAAGTAAGTCGACTAGGTTAGCGCGTCGTTATCACTCGGTCTGTAAGTTGATTTTCATAGTGCATTTCTTCCCTGACTGTTGAAGCCCAGAGGGTTTTTCTCGATTACCGTGGGTATCGAGTTTTTCCTTCGTCACCAAAAAACTTATCTTTTTATTATTCTTGTTACTTTATTTTTATACTTGTATTGATTGTATCATCTAGATACAAATACTCTTTACGTATATTGAGTGTTTGATTGTATACTGCTTCCGCTAATTTATTGTGGGGGTTGAAACATTTATTGTGCGATTTAGGACTGAAACGGTTTTTTCAGATAGGAAATGCAATGGAGATAAAATCTGGAAGAACTTTAAAAGGGCTGCTTTTGTGGTAACCTTTTATGTGATATAGCAAGAAAATTATCAGAGAGTATTCAGGGCAGAAGCTAAGGATGCCAACAAAATAGTGGCAGATGTCAACAAGGCCTCAAGCTGGTTAGCAATGTCGTTAACCTTGATATTCGATGACTACCAAGATTGCTTTTGCTCAGGTTTTCTTTAGTTTGGTAGTTTTAGTTTTTGACTTATATTGTAAATGATAAGGTTGCAGAATTCCGATCTCTGGTAATATGTAGATGGTTTGTAGATTTTTAAATAGTTGATTACCAAAGAAAGGCACAAACTTACATAACATCCCACTCCACACACCCCTCCCCAAAAAAAGAAAAAAATATTTACAGCTCGGGCAAAAACAAACAATAGAAAAGACGAGTTACTATTTTCTGCATCCAGCAGTTCACATAAGACAATAAAAAAAAAATAACACCTGATAGAATAACGTCCTGCACATTCACAGTTTTGCGACCTGCATGCTGTGCAAATAGCTCAAGGTCTTTGGCCAACTGCTCTGTTTGCCAACAACCCAACCATTAGTTAAATCATCATATAAAGGTAAAGCCAGCGTAGCTAAAATTGTTTCAGAAGCAGCAAACACATATTAGCAGCTTGGAGACGCAACATAAGAATCAAAATGGTCTTGCTTCTCTTAAAATATGGACTACAATGACAGAGCAAAATGACAAAAAATGAAATGGAGTTAGAATCTCCATTAGATGCCACTTCAAATTCAACCCAAACCCATAAAGGAAGGGTCTCCAGGATGAACGAAATATTTGGATATATGAAATGGAGGAGATTACAAAAGGGAAAAAGTTCAAGAGGAGTTCCATGAAACCTGCAGTTAATCAGGCACTTAATGGGTTATATCACCATTTCACATTAAAGTCGAAACACACCATGTTGGAGAAGCAAATGTTAAGATGCATGTGGCTATACTAGAAAAAAGAGAGAGAATACATAATGATGTAACTACAGGAAGAAAGTCAATGCGGCACCATTAGAAGACAAAAATCCAAAAGATGCTCTTGACCAAGTAAAGAGAAGACCACCTAGTGTGCCTGTAAGGCAATACAAGAGCTTGGAAGAGGTTCCTAGTAGGAAAGGTCAAGGAAAGCCAAAAACAAGTTTGAAGAAAACCAGCTAGTAGAAGATACGGCTTACAACGGAGTTGAATGGAGGCCACAAATCCATGTTGTCAGTCCCACCTAGTGGGAAAAAGCTTAGTTTAGTTTGATACTTCGACTTATTTGGTTTCACCCTACGGTCTATCTTCCATAATGAGAAGCCATGAGCTATTATATTGAATAATTGAACGTGAATAGTTAAAAGCAAGTGAAATCATGAGGCACTTGCAAGCAAACGTGGGTGTTAAAAGTGGCGTCATAATAGATAGATAAATAGATAGATAGACAGATGCGCACACGCTCACATTGGCAATTATGATCGACACCAATCCACTTAATCCCGGTTCAGAAAATCCTGGTAGCCTTGCCTTACACAACGGTTGTCGCAACCGTAAAGCATCACAAACCTAACGATTCAGCGGGAGCTAAAGTTCTAATCATTTTCTCTCGATTGTACGTAATAATAACGAGTTAGATGGATGTAGTAGTTACGCGCATATCGTCTCTGCATCGACAAAAAAAACGAACGGGAACAATTTAACTACATAACAGAAATTTTTCTAATCTCAAAGAGAAAGACCCTTACTCGTGTACTTGAACGCCATATCAGCAATGCACGCCGCGATGGGCTCTGATATCTCCATTCCATTATTCTTCGCTGCACAATTGAATATAGATGAGCACACTGGAGAGAGAATGGAGGGAGAGGAAGAATTTATGTATGAAATGAACCTTCAGCTTCAGCGATGGAAATAGCGGAAAGACGGAACCTATCCCTGAGTAGATCGGCCTCATCGTCATCCTCTTCTCTCTTCATTTTGCCTCGCCCCCCTTCCTCCGGTTCGCAAACCAACCGAGTACCGCAACGAGGATGCAGACGATCCTTCGCTTTCGCTACAAGGTTGCAAACGTAGAATGTAAAAATATTGGAAATAGAAGAATCGGTTGCTATTAAATTTCAACAAATATATTTACTACTCTAATAATTAATTCTCAAAATTTTATTAACATTAAAACATGAAAATTTACCACATTAATAATGTCTTTGAAAATAAAATTTTCTATAAAAAAAGTAATTTATAATTCTAATTATGTAATATCAACTATTGTAAATTTTGACATTAAAAATTTATAAACTGGTACTCAAACTTATTAAATTATTTTAAGTATATCAATTAAAATCTAATAATAATACTTACTACTTTAAGCTTTGATACGTCTTAGAATCCATATTGTTGTACAAATAAGGAAGACCAAAGTTTGTCCATTGGGTTTGAAGCGGGTTTGGTCTCCATACATTTTTAATTTGAATCATATACAATATAAAATATAATCAAAAAGATTAGCAGAACTCACTCTTCTATATATCCTCCGGCACTTAAATCAATATATTTTTTAAAAGAGATGGTAAATTGAGGATGCAAGATCAGTATATTTTTGGTCCGAGGGTTTGCGCTCTTATAAAGGGATCTTAGTTTAAGAAAGAGAATGCACTCTTGGCATCTTTAAATTGATTTTTCCTTATTTGAAGTACTAACCCCTTTTTCCGTTGGAAAGGAGGGGTTTTTATAGAGGTTGGGGAATAGTTGACTCCTCTTGTCAACCATTTAGGAAACTCCAGATAGATAAGGTTTAATCCAACCGGCGGCTTCAACTAACGCCCGAGGCTGTTACTTTAAGATAAGAATAGGAAACTATCCCGATAGTTAGGTTGGTTCCGTCTCCATCCCAAGAGCGAGCTGCTTGAGGCCGTCGGACATGTCAACTGAAATGGGCCGCGCAGGTAGTTTGGGCCGTTGAAATTTGTATCTTGACTCAGATTTACTTTGGATTAATTTTTTTAGGGTTATTGGATACAATACCCATCACTAGCCCCCATACTAGGAAACTTAAAATTCAACCTTCTGGTATGAAATCTAAAAACATCTTCTGTTCAAACCCGAGGTCTTAGTCTAATGAGCTTCATTGGCTTGTTAGACAAAAACTTTCAGCCCGATGGCTCTTATCAGACGATGGCAATTAAACCAACGATTTTTATCTTTGCCGTCAGTTGCTTCATTATGTGGAAGCCTTTTCAAGTCCTGTGCCAATTATTAGAAACGCGCAATTCATTATTACTAATATCGAACGATTTGATGTGCGTCAGGATAAATGAACAGTCGACACATAACACTGTCATGATAAGGCATATCTCTTGAATTTCAAATTCGATGGTGTCGTTTTGAGCCCTACGCTTCGTCTATAAATAGGTTTCCAAACATTCAGTTTACACTTTCAAATCCTTTGTCTTCTTATTTCTCATTTCAAAAATTTTTCTTGCCACTTTCTTCGTTGCCGAAAACCTTCCTTCTTAGTGGCTCCCGATGTCAACGACATCCAATCTGTTCTAACTTCTGGCGATATCGAATATCTCCGAGTTTGGTATAGAATTTTAAGTTCGTTGATATACCTCCTACCTGGAGTTAGTGGGAGAGCTCCTTCTCCACCGAAGGGTTACATCACAGTCTATGAGATTCACTTGAAAGGTGGTCTCCGATTTCTTCTGGCACCGAAATTGTATAAAATAATGGTGGACCTCCATATTTCAATAGCCAGATTACAACCAAATGCCGTGAGGTATATCATTTATTTATGCTTTTTTTCCTACATTCACATCCTGGTATTTGACGCCACGGCGATGAAAGTTATTTTTCGTTTTCAACATGGAGCAAGCTGAATTGCAATCTCTCCACAACCAGATTTTGAGTAGAGTAGGAAAAACCTTGACTCAACAAAGAGATAGAAGAACCAATTCTTCTACCTGGCGGTTTCCTTTGGATGGGAACTTTGCAATGAGTGGGTCGAGTCTCCTCTTTTTTTCATTTTGATTTAATGGAGTACGACAAGGTGTCAGCCCAAGCGTTGACAGTACTTCTCAAGGAAAAAGTCGACCCCTTTAATAAAAATAAGAAGAACCGATGGTTGTTTGTTGAGTCCCTTACTTTGGCCAATGAGAGCCTATATTAGAGGAATCAGATGCACCCTCGGAATCATCAATTAATAAGAGAAAGTATAAGAGGAAGGCCAAGCCTCTTCAAATAAAAGAGATGTTGGTTAAAGAGCCCAAGCATAAAGAGGCCCCGGCCGCATCCACTTCTGAGGACAAGGCAACTATTTATCAATTAATAAGGAGAAAGCAGTCGTCGGTTAAAATGGATTCAATTTCTACATCTTCCCTGGCCCAAACCTCTGGGGCTGTTGGACCTGCTGAAAGTTATGAGCCTTTGGAGTCTACTACTGAGGCTAGAGTTGAAGACATGCCGATCTCTACCCTAATACTTACTTTATATGGGGTTTCGCCTGTCCTATCCCTGCTCTCCGAGGAGAGCCTGCCCAACATCCCTACTAACTTTACTGAGGGTACATCCTGGATTAGCGAGACTTAGTCTAGTGAGGCGGAGGATGCGACAAACCGGAAAACTAAATACCACATGTACATAATGTTCGTCGAAATCTAAATACAAATCACAATAATAATCAACCATACATATAAACCAAGCATACAGAGGACCCAAAAATATGCCACTATATCGACGGCTCTGACACCGACTCAAAAATACAACGTCAGACTTTAGTAAGGAATGATGCCTGTAAAAATATGAATCTAACATATACATACATATCCAACAATATTGCGAAACCAAAAACAAATTCCTAATAAACTTACTCTAACCTGCACAACGTGAAATAGCCTGTTTCACTTTCACAAGGATAATCAAGTACAAAAATAACCATCTTGTCCATGATCAAACACAAAATCGGCAACTCTGGACAGCACAAAAATACCACATGGGCTAACAACATTGGTCGAAAATCCATAATACATCAAAAATTATTTCCGGAATCAAACTAAGCAATCTACAATAAACAATACAGACTAAACCTGTCCAAAATACAACAACACATAAATATCAGAACCAACAAGTCTAAAATCTTCCAAATCTCCAATTTTACTCACCGAGGAAGAACTCCTACATCTCTTACTCATCTAAATGTTAGTAAAAAATAATAAAGAAGTGAGCCAAATGCTTAGTAATGCACAAATATAAATAAGAACAAATACAATATATTTAAAATAAATCGAAAGAACGGAATAGGATCATAATGTAGATACATAAGCATAAAACATGATCGAATATATTTTTGGAACACATTTAACTTTCTATATTTTATATCTGATTCCTTTAGTTTCTAAAATATGTAAATATTTATTCATATTTAGGAATCAGGGTTAGTAAACATTACCAGCTAACAGAGCCGCAAAACAAAGAATGAAATGTGTATATTTCCACATATTCTAAGGAACTACCCATACAGTTTAACATTCCGTGGTGAACGATATATCTTTAACTCGGTATATAGGATCATAGTCCTTATTGCCACCAAAAGGTTTTCCGGCCCAGGGACATTTCTTGATCTACCATTATAATATTGTAAGGCATGTCAGGGAATATTACCAGCTGAAATAAAATCTTTGGTCCAATTTCTTAATTCATTTTTATATTTTATTTAGAAACTCTACACAAATTGATATAGTCCTTTATTCTTAATTTTCTCACTTCAGAAGAAAATACCAATAATAGATAACAAATTACAGAATTCTAAATTACTTAATATAGATACATATTTCACATTCTTGTGAACTTATAAAAATACGTATTCTCATATTCTTGAAAACTTAAATCTTAGATTTTAAAAGATACTTTTTCTCAAATAACATATATGTAGATAATTATGGATTTTACAGGGCAGATAATTTTTCAATATAAACAGATGAATAAATAATAGTAAATTTTACAGATAATTTGAATAATTTTACAATATAATTATAATTAGTTCATAAATCATATTCCTCAAATTCTAATTGTACAGTAGCATTGGACATATTTGTAGATATGAAACTGAGACCAAACATTGAAAAATAGCATACAAATGTAAAGACCGCAATCCCAAAAACCAGGACAGTAATTCGGGATGACTTATGTAATTCCGATTATGATGAAATTAATCCAAAATAGTCTTTGACAAATATACTAAACCCCTATGTCTTAGTTTTCTTGTATACTCAGGCCCGATTCCTTTAATTTAAGTTTTAAACTTGAAAGCAGGAATTCATTCGGGATGTGTTAGACAACTCGAATTTTGAGGTAAATAATCTCAGTTGATCATTGACAGATAGACTAACTTCCCATGTAGTCATTTCCCAAAACCCCGACACTCGATCTTTTAAATTTCCCTTCAAACCCGAAAGCCAGGGATGTGAATCGGGAGATGATAATAAATTTGATTTGGGACAAAATTAATACTAGACGATCTTTAGTGTCTATACTAAGCTTCCATGTCCTAAATTTCCACAAACACATGCCCGAACACCTTGAAATAAATCCTTCAAGATAATCGGCAAAATGGGAAAGATTCAACAACCAAGGAGGCCTTATACTTAGTTGAATCCTAAGAAATCAGCATGAAATTTGCTACAGCACAAAGTAGAAGCCCAATTTAGTAAGGAGGGTCCACGTTAACCTCATTTCACCATCCAATTAACATGATATATATATTTTTTAGTCCAATTAACATGATATATATATATTTTAGTCCAATTAACATGATATATATATTTCTTTAGTAAGAGATATACAGCTGTCTACTTCCCTAAGATTTGGACTATTAAATTAGGGGAAGGGGATGGTGGCAGCAGCCAGCTTGGGACAGCCAGCAGCAAACGTGGGAGGAGGGGAAATAAACAGCAAGGATAATGTGATGACTCAGCCACTTAATTCTCATACTATAAACATGTGAGAGAAGAAGAAAAGAGAGGAAAACGTGGGAGAGAAGAAGGAAAAAAAAAGAGAGAAAGGAAAACAGAGAGAAAAATCAGAAGGGAGAAAGAAAACCAAAGACAGCAAGGGTGTATCTGAATTTTTGCTGGCAAGTGTACTTCGATCCTTTCTTTAATTGTTGAGCAATTTTTGGCTACTTTCTCTTGAGTATTGTTGATCCAATACTTGCATATGCTTCCTTAGTTATCATAAATTCATGAGGAGTTGCAAGAAAAAAATTAAAAATGGGTGAACCGGCCCTGGACACATGATAGTGTCCAAAATCAGGTTCTGCTGTGGCAGTTCCTGATGTTTGCTTCATATCGACCACTAAATGGCCGAATTATCCAATGACCGAAACTGGTCAAATGATCCTTATTTAATGAAGTAAAATTGGAAAAAAAAATGAGCCTCTGAATCGTTCAATAAAGGGTTCAAAATCGGACCCAAACTTAGCTGCAGAACCAGCTTACTCGTTCTGCTGATGCTGAAATTTCAGTTTCTAAAATTTAGCAAAACACGACCTAAAATGGATTGATCTGGAGTCCAACCCGACTCTATTTGCTATTATTAGGTGTGTACTATCACCATGTAAACCTTCGGCCCATGCATATATGGGTCGGATAATGAACCGGACCCATGAACAGCAAGGGTCTTGCTGAACTGCTTCTTTGAGCAGTTGGGGAAATAATTTTAAATAAAATACAACTCGAACCCAAAATGAGCCAAATCGGTGCCATAAGTCATCTAAGGCCTTGGAGGAGATATTCAAGTATTGCCTCATAAAAATCGGATCCAAATTAAATATTATTTGGACCCTCAAAGTTGAAACAAAATCTGTCTGCATCAGTTGATGCTGATGCAGAATCTGCTCTGGGAATTTGGTCTGAACCGGTCAATATTTTGACTTGGACGGGCCCTAAACCAAACTTATTCTTAAAGTTAAGTCCCTTGGCTACAACAGGACGCCCGGAACAGGTCAAAAATAGGCTTTATTGAACCATGAAAAAATTTGGGAAGCAGAACTTTCCTGGACAGTTCTGCTGAAACCTGAATGGGCAGTCTGTGTTGGCAGACTGAACCGGCCACCATCCGATCACCAAACCGGCTCAACTTTTGGCACAAAATAGCTAAGACCCTTTTCCATGTTTTGTAAACATTTCTCGTGAGAATGGGCTATATAATTCAGTGAACCGGTCCCTCAAATCCTTTCCCGAACCGATTCAGTTTAAATGGTAATTTGAGCCCTTTATTAAAAAGGGTCGAGTCTGGCCCAAATTTGACAAAAACTTGACTGTACCAATGACCAATAGACCTAAGAAGGATATTGGGATACTTATAAAAAAATCTAGGCGTACAATAATTATAAAACCTGGTCCCAAGCCTTAACCGAACCGGTTCACATGAACCAAAAATTTTCAGAATATGAATAAAATATTAAACTAACTCAAGACCTACCCCGACTTG
>JAOVVI020018470.1:0-10348 GCA_028571085.2 Nepenthes alata
TTTAATTCAATAGTAACCTATTTGTATATAATTTCATATTATTTATGAGGAAAAATTTATGGGATCAACTAAAACAACACCTAACATGTATCCTTTTTCCATTCTACTCAAAAAGAGTACTAGAAATAGGATGGGCATCTCTCAAGCATTTTATGTGGTGGCCACAATGTCAGGGTGGCGGCAAACAGGTGCTGGTGGGGTGATGGTAGCAGCGATGAGGGGGCGGTGGTGGCATGACCGTGGCGGTGGAGAGATGGTGGTGGTGTGATTATGATGGTGATATCAATATTCGATATCAATATATATTATCTGATACTGATATAGTCGTAATTAATACCAATACGGATATAAATTTATCATCCATGCTCTCAACCGATAATCAAGGAGGATTCTCCCTACCTTATGAGATTGATATGCAGAAATGTGACTGCAACATCAAGGTGAAAGATAACATCATGGGGCCAGGACTACAGTTGGGGGGTGTCACTTCCACAAGTTCCATAACCAATTGACTACATACATATGTACAATATATATATATATATTCTGATTTTATTGATACTGATGCTGTCATGTGACTAACAGAATGTGAACTCTTAACAGAAACTTTGATATATTGCTGTAGAACCGATGTAAAACACTTCTATTGATTCAATTTTCTAACTCGAGCTCTCTATACAAACGTCTCTAGTCTTGTGGAACGTGTTCGGAGAATTGTGTACCCAAGTTGTGAGTTATGTTCAGGTTCATACAACGGTAACTACTGATAATGGAGCACTACTTTTGAATGTAAAGATCTCATAACTTTTATCGTTAGTTTTTAGAAAAGGATTTTTCATATAAAATTTGCCAATACGTCATGCGGGCAGTGGTTTGCTGTCATCGACAGAATCCTGCTGGGTTTTAGGAGAGGGGGATAACCTTCCACACTGTTTCGTCAGCAACAAGAAAAATGCAATGACTGGCTGATTGTCTTACAAAATGTGAAAAAGCATGTCAAACCAAATGAAACTAACTCAATAGCAACTCAATTTACATGACTAGGTAAAACAAGAAGTGGGGGAGACGAGGAACGAGAACTATCTCACCAAGTCACACAAAGAAGCCGTGGAGACAGTATGCACAGCAACAGATTCACTTACTTCAACACACTGCATATGAAAAAGCATGATTAAGTGTTAAGCCCAAGTCTGCCGCCTCTGCTAAATCTGAAAAGCATTTGCACAGTCCCAACCCAATAGATTTCTGCTGTGCTTGTGGGAAATAAAGGAAGAAATAGATGTAGAAAAAAATCAGAATGATATGATAAAAAATAATTTAATATTGCTTATATTATCAAAAGATATTGTACTAAATTGAGTGAAATGTTGTAAGCTAATTTATAGAGTTGACTCCACATAGTGGAAAGAAGGTTTTGCCAATAGAGTTTTGTTGCCATAATAAATGAAAACCATCAGCAAAACCAACAAAATCTCCTTGCAACAAATCAATTCACTCATTTTTCATCCTTCAAAATTTTGATTCTGGAAACTCTTTTTAGAATTCTGACCTCAATTCTACTCATGTAGTTATATCTATCAAAATAGCAACAATTTGGTTAAGACATACACTTGATTGCGGTGCAATATCCAAGTAAAAGGGGTCAATTTAATTATCCTTGATGGAAACCTATTGTAATTGGAAAATCCCCTATTCCCAATCCTACGGTTCCTACAGCTGTCATCATCTCATCACGTACATCTTCAATGGCATTGAGCACATATTCTTTCTAAAGCCTCCCAGTAGGTGCCCTCTATGTTGCAATGTTTCATCAATTTATGTAATACAAATGCAATATTAAAATAGGAATGGACAATTGGGTATGATTCTCTAAATGTAAGAGTAAAACAAGACAGGATCTAATAAACCTGGAGAAAAGTATGCATAAAACAGTTGTACTTAAATTGAATAACTGAAGTTGTATAATATGCTTGTACTAAAAACAACGAGAGTTCCCAACAATGCTAATTCAAAATGAGGTTCATTATACCGGTTTGTAGAAATACACAAGGCATCAAAATAAAATACTATGCCAAATGCCTAAATGTTACATAATCACTAAGCAAAAATTGTTCAACTTAAAAAAAATTGAAATTAAAATTATGCTGTAACAAGCAGTATGGAGACGGAACTTACTTGTACAAGTAGGCTGCAATTCCTAGAATTACACACAAGAGAATGATATCGATGCAGAAGTTGCGGCTGGACCTCAGCTGAAATAATTCAGCAGCATTGGTAAGGAAACGACATGAGAAAATAGATTCTAGCCCTACTGGGAATGTGGGAAGAGTCAGCTTTATACCTTGGTTACTGTGTCCTTGAGTCTTACATTAGTACTTCTAAGATCAGATGATGCCTTGTCAACCTGGAACAAACCAAAGGTAACACCAATAATTAGTCACCTGCAATTCATCTCACAATGCCAATTCATGCTATAGGTAATTAGTCAAAATATCAAGAACTTCCACACAAAAGAAAAATGTTTAAATGATATCTAACCATCTTTGCTGCAAACAGAGAAGTAGAGGACATCAAACCATAGATGAAATTACCCATATTGGTATCGGTATTGGTCGCAAAAATATCGATATTGGACAATAAGGTGGATATATTGTAATATTATCACAGTATTAAAAAATATTAGTTTTAGGATCCCAATACTGATACATATGATTTGATATTTGCATCATGCATTAAACAGAAAGTCAATGTTTAATGTAGTCCACCTTATTGTGGGGAACGAATGTTATATGACCATTCACCATGCTATTTACTTGCCCAGATATTTACCATCATGAGTACAGGAAAAAGGATAGAACTATCTAGCAGGTACAATTCCTCAAGTGTCAACAAGGAGAGAAATTTCTTTCTATTGATATCTTCAATCCTAAACCCATTACGAAGGATTGCTTAGTGAGAAAGAGTAAAAGACTTACCTTTTCATCTATTTCATCCATCAATGGCACTTGTCTGTCCAGTTCCTGTAGAAAAATGTGTTACATATCCATAATAACTGTTTTACTTCATACTAGAAAAACTGGAGACTCAAAAGTTGGGATAAAATGGAGAATGCTACGGAAAGTAGACCTCATTCAGGTCATGGGCCAAGTCTTTCAACGTATCCAGTCCTTCAGCAATAATATCTAGACCCTGATCCTGCAATAAATACAAAGTGATCGTGCATCTTAGATTAATAATCAGGGCATTAGCAAAGACAATAATTTCATCCTATGTAAATTGGTACGGCCAACATCATGAAATTGCAACTGTTGTCTGTCTTACCAAATACAAAGTTGCAGTGTAGCATAAAGAAATGTGACAGTGGGGCCCTTTTTTGGTTGAATAATAGGAGGACAATGCTTTATTATGAGTAATGTGTCATTTTAAGTGCTTTTGTCCAAGTTGGATAAGTAGAAACTAGATCCACATATTCCAATTTTGTTAAAATACATGTTATTCAGATGACAGCAAAGAACAAACTTCTACAAGATTTTTCTATCTTAAAATATACGATTTGGCAAACACCAAAGAAGCAACGGCTGGAAACAAGCAATCCTTAAAGAAAATCTACTACCCCAACAACTCAAGTCAGATAGCATGAATTGAAGAGAACAAAGAAAGAGAGCAATGCGGACAGATGCATGGAGCCCTTCGGTCATGCAATCAAATGATGATTAGTAGAGGTAACAAGCGTTTACCAAAAAAATTACATTAACTGGTCAAAATTTATGACCTTCAAGCCACAGTAAAGCAACTCATGGTGGTCTCAAGCTTGCCCCCTCGTAAATAAACAAGACTGTATTGGTAAAGCAACATGTTAGTAGCTTCCATCCATCCCATTCTCTAGAATGGTTGTCCAAACAAAAAGAAGACAACCTCTCCTCCTCTTTTCCGTCCCCTTCCAATGATGATATCCAAGCAAATCATAAATGTTCCACATGAATGACTCCTAGAAAAACTTACAAAGACTAACCCTTCATGTCTTTAACCACCTTATATGAAACCATCGATTCACATTGAGGCAAGCCATTAATACGTGGCCAAACCACATTATATAAAACCATTAATAATACAGAAAAGTTGAGATTGAAAAAATCAAAGAAACATTCAAAATCTGAAATTGTCACCAAAATACACGGCTAATGAAACTACTTGCCTGCTTTATTTTCCGCATTTCAAATTCCTGCCTGAACTGGCTTGATTCCTCAGTTTGCTGAAAATAATCACCATCAAATCTTCCCTCTATCACAAATGACAAAACAAGGAGTGAAGCAATTAATCAATAAACCAAAGTGAATTCATCAGAATTAAAAATACAAAATTAATTGGTCACCTGAAGTTGTATTGAATATGATTCCTGTGCGTGAGGCTGAAGCTGCTGCCCACCCACTAGTTTGTTTCGATCCACCTGGGGTCCCATCTGGTATTGACTCGATCCTGTCTTTCAGGGCTGAGGCTAAATCAGTGCGGGCCTCAAAGTCTTCCTTTGAGAGATTCTTGACCTACATATGGTCATTATAAAACAAAAGGGATAGCCAAAAAATCACATAATGAAAAATATATTTTCCCCAAACATACTCACCATAGCTATTGATTTCATGTGCAAGGGTAGCATCAATTTCTGCAATGACAAAGTTCAAATACAATTCTATATCTATCCATTTGTCTACATAATAAGGAGATTTCAATTGCTGATATCGTACCATGTGGCATGTGGATGTAGAAGAATGATAGCACTTCTCTTCTCTTTTTTTGTTGGGGTTAACCACGATCTCAACAATAAAACACCACTCTAGAGCAATAAACATCTATACAAGCAAAGACCAATTTCTCTCCTTTGTAAAAATTTTCACTAATTTTTCCAATCCTCTCCCCCCTTCTCCACTCCCTTCCCTTCCGCACCATACTTTTTCATTTCCCTTGCTTGAATTCGGAGTGCTCAATTATCTAATAACTGCCAAAATTAATGAGCTAAGAGAATAACAGCTTATATTTCCGTTCTCGATGACATATAATACATGTACATGCGAATTGCAGAAGTTAGATATGCCCTGAAAAGCAAAGGTTCATAAACTAATAAATAAAATTCAAGAGGAGACTTCTTCATCATTAAATTCAGTGGACAATTTTCAGCAACACCACAACAATAAAAGTGAAAAAAAAATAAAAAATCAGCTAACTCTAAATATTTCTAGTTGATGGTCCCCAACTACATTTAGATACGTATTCTTAGTCCCAATTGTTGGGGTCACTCCCGAGTGGCAGTAGTCCGCGGACTCCATTAGGAAAATGGACGAGGACTTTTTCAAGTGGTCCGAGAAGTCTGGCGAAGTTGACGCGGACTTCTAGAGGCGCGCGGACTTCCAGAGGCGCGAGGACTTCCATGGGCACGCGGATATCCATGGGTGCGCGGACATAGTGCGTGGACAGAACGCACGGACGGCCAAAGGCAAGGCCAGAGTTTACCGGTTGGTGACACTGGTATGGAATCCACCGCGGACATGGCTGAGTGCACAGTATCGTCCGGGGACATGGGGTGTGCACGGTGAGGACCGAGGACTTGGAAATGTCCGAGGTCGTTGTCACTGCCTGGAGACCAAAGAACACCAGATACTCTTGTGATCGTCGTGGGCACAAATGGTCCGAGGACTTGAGTGCAGTATCGACCGAGGACGTTGTTGTACGTTGCGGACAGTTGGCTTTTGCAGGACAGGTGTCAGACCTGTCAGCGCATGCGCCGTTTGTGCAGATGGCCAGTTGCAGACATGTCAGTGCATGCGCCGTCTGTACAGGCGCCAGGTGGCAGACTTGTCAAAGCATGCGCCGTTTTTGGGAATAGGCGATTGCAGAGTAGGTGGACAGCTACAACATAGGCTGCAGGGTAGGTGGCAGAAGGTTGTCCACACACCACCTGCCTATTATTTGTAGGGTCTCCAGCTGGGTTATATATATGCATGTTGGGCATGCAGAGGAGTATCAGGCGGGTAAGCCTGTGAGTGAGTGCGCTGTGTGCGCAATGAGCCTGAGAAGGCCAATGAAAGGAGCCTTGAGCTCCGGCTATGTGCGGGTGAAGGCACTTTGGAGCATCCAGTAGGAGTGACAGAATGTGTGAGCACTCATCAGGAGGGTGAGTCCCTAGAGTGCTCGGACAGAGCAGTGCCTACATGCTCATGGGTGTGTGTCCAGACACCCGAGGGGCTTGTGTAGCCAATGGGCTTTTGTAGCCAGGGGCTTATGTAGCCAAGGGGATTGTGTAGCCGGCCGCTGTGTGCGGGGGTGAAACGGCGGACTACCGTTTCACCAACACTTGTAAAATGAGAGAGTAGAGTGCACCACAGTGATGAGAGAAAAAGTGGAAGAAAAAGAGAGCAGTGAGTGAAACACAAAGTGTGAGGACTTTGTATTCTCGGGCTCTGTTCTTCGTTTTCGTCTCTGGGGCTTGTGTAGCTAGGGTGGTTGTTGTACTCTATCTCTGAGTTTGTGTAACCATTTTACATAGTGGATTCATTGGTGGACTATGTGTCCCGTGGTTTTTCCTCTTCGGTTTGAGAAGATGTTTCCACGTTAAAAATTGCTGTGTATCTCTTATGTTTCCTTGTTCCTACTACATGGTGGCTAACGATGACTCGGGGGGTTCGGGTTTTCCGCTGCTTTGACCGAATCGGGTCGTTCCGACCACAACAGGATCCTTATCATTGTTGGCATTCAACAAGGAATTAGTAATAAGTGCAAGTCATCAACTCGTGTTGACTACACCCCCACCCTTTCTACACACCACTCATCGCTTTTACCAATTGAATGGTCCAATGAAGTGTGTTGATTGCAGCGATATTGGCAATTTCTTACCAGTGACGTCACAAGAATTCTACTAAATCTTATTATTTAAAGAAATGAGAAGTTGTAACAAGGTTTCCGTACGTAAGCCTACGGGAAGGATTATTGTCCAAAGCTGCCAAGCAAAACATCCCGTGAACATGTAAAGTAAATCATTGGGAATGCAGTGCCGAATTTGGCACAATACCCTCAATTACCGGGTGATCCCCATACCTTATCTTGTCTCCAAGGAGCAGCGATACGTATGCAGGGTTAGCTCGGCATGACAAATGAACCTTGGCAGGGATAGAATTGGTGTAGTGTGGAATATTAGTTGGAAATATAAACTCATGCACAATGGAAATAAATTTTGGCAAGACTTAATTTATCCGAAGATAGGATCATGTAGGTTTTTTCCATGTGCTGTGGAAAATCTCCTTCTTGGTGGTGGAATATTCTACCAAAAGAACTCACAATTTTCACATCGTAAATCCACAACAGGGGAGATAGAGAGAAATTATTCCTTGAAGAATATTGGTGTGAGGAGCATTTGTAAATGGGAAAGGAGGGCTCTGTATATAGGCCTCCAACTTGTGGCATTTGGTTAGTAATTGGAGCTTACCCATCACAAGCCATAAAGGAGGACCATCATCTCATTTTATTACAAGGGGCCCGCTATGGGCACTCTTTCATCTACAAAAAAATGATAACAATATCTTCTTTTCCATCCTTTCAATTGATCAACAAAAGGAATAAGTTGCATCTGTTCAATGCTTTTTTCCTGAATATGTGCAGCCTATTGTGGGATATGGTGTGGCGGAAGTTCTGGCTTCAGGGCATCCAAAGTTCAAGAAGGGCGACATGCTTTGGGGAGAAATTGGGTGGGAAGAATATAGTCTTGTTACATCTCCAAATGATCTGTTCAAAATTGAGCATACTGATGTTCCTCTTTCATATTACACCGGGATCCTTGGTAAGCTGCTGCGTTCGACATATGCAAATTTTAATTGTTAGAAGAATACTTAGAAATTTTTAATATTGTTGGCAAGCAGTGGAATTTTCTTCTCAACTGGAGCTTGATATCATGAAATTCATTTAAGATATTACCTCCAGACAGGCTTTTCAGTTCAATGATCCGGGTGACCTTGGTTAAGAAAATTGTTTATTTTAGATTACATGAGCTGCACAGAGTCGTTCTTGAGAGGATTTTTACAAGTTGTGGTACATGAAGAGATGATTTTATCATAGTCTATAGTAGGTTTGAATTAAATAAAGTTCGTATGTCGTTTTTTCTTTGTTTTTTCTTTTACTATCTAAAGAAAAAAATGGAGAAATGTGCAGAGGAAGAAGAAGCTCTTGGATGATAAGAGAAGAGGCAGAATCGCTTCTCACTAATTGCAGAGAAAGACTGTTAGTACCAAAATTACATACATACACATATACATGAGGGCAAAAGAATCAATGCAATTCTCTACTGTATTGCCAGCTCATACTTAACAGAAAATAAATTGTTATAAATAATTAACGAACTATTATTATTAAAATTTTGCAGATTTTTGTGACAAATACAATTCATTCAGAACAATTCGATTCATCAGCCAATATAAAAGAAAAGAAAAGGAAAGGAAATGATATATCCAGTGCAGAATACATGCATTTAAGAAGTTTAAAATTCTTGTTCAAATAGGCCCTACAATATCATATGCTCCTCAATATGCATTGCACCGACAAGATTTTGTAGATACTATCATCCCGTGATCCCATGATGTGGGTAATGTAGTACACTTTGCCACCCTTCACAGGATTTGTCTTCTTTGGTTTTGATTTCTGGCTTGATTTTATATCTAAATGAGTGCTGTACAATTGACCTAAAGATGATTGGTGGGCATATGTATTTTCATGACATTTGGTATATGAGTGACTTACATGCTTATTGCCTGCTTTGGCATCCTTTACTTGGCGGACTGCAGGGGCGCCTGGTATGACGGCCTACGTTGGTTTTTATCGAATTTGCTCGCCGAAGAAGGGAGATCGTGTGTTCGTTTCCTCCGCATCTGGAGCTGTTGGTCAGCTGGTTGGGCAGTTCGCAAAGTTGATGGGTTGCTATGTTGTTGGTAGTGCTGGAAGCAAAGAAAAGGTTATTTTCTCATTGTTTTCTTTTTACTAATGCTTGTTAATCTTGCATTTCATGACCCAAGTCAAATCCTTGGATCTTCCTTTCACTTACTGGTGCTCATTTTCATGAGTGTTGTCATATCTTCCGAGTGAAAAGACTCTCATATTCACAAAAATGACTAAAATTAAAAATTGGATGGATGAATAATGGTGATTGTATCAAACTATTTCAAGGACTATTCAATCTCTACGGTAATATATTCTCACCACATGATTCTTGAATAATCCATATCACTTTTACTTCTATTACAACAAAAGATTCCCTTTTTCTTGTTCAAGTGTATCTTGTTTTCACCACATTATTTTCTTTGATTAACAGTAATTACAATTTTTCCTGTATTTGTGGGTTTATTTATTTTTCCCTTCATTCAATAGAAATCTAAGATATTTTATTAAATCATGTAATAAAGAAGTTCGATTTGTCCTTCATCTTTTTAATTGACATAGACCCCAATTAACCAACCCCTTAGGACTACTACAAAAACACTCCAATTGATCATTTGTTTGGTGTCAAGCCAATCAAAGAGCTATAATGTTTGATCATTGAATATTCATCTTATAACAAAAATTATCTAGGCGATCCGGGAATCATAGACACATATTTAGTAATTTATTAAATGATTAGAGATTATGATCTTGTGGGATTTGTTATAATTTATTAGAGAAGATATGTCCTTAATTAGCCTAGTCTTTGGTAAAAAGGATAATTTTGTTGTTAAGGAGTTGGTCCTCTTCTCATCTTATAAATAATATAATTATCCATCATTTGTTGGGAATAACAAGTAGTGATTTTTCATGCTGATGTGGGGCAATTTTCAAATTCAAATTTAAAGGAGGTTTTAAAACTTTCATTAACTTTGTATTTAAGAAACTCTCAAGAAAAATTATACATAATGATAACTCCACACACAAACTCTAAAAACTTTTATGAGGAAGAGTAATAACGGTGAAGGGAGAGAAATCGATCCTAGATTTTTTGAGAGAACTTTAAGTATGGATTCGGGTTTGTCTATAATAGTTAATTCTATGTTATAAAATTATGTGATAACATAATAGTTTCGATAATCTATCAGTGATCTAAATCTCATAAAAGTTTTACATATTATTCATACATTTAACTTCTAATCCAAGTCGTTGTTAAGTGTGCATGAGCCTCTCCCCGCTAGAAAATCATAACTGAAAAAGCACTTTCTTAGTGCTTACGTGAACAATCTAGTTTCAACCCCGAAAAATAATAGCGGAAGCAAATAAAAATTAAATATCCAATACACGTAAAGGATATTTACTACTAGATGCATACGAGACTAACAATCATGCAATA
>JAOVVI020018472.1:0-10348 GCA_028571085.2 Nepenthes alata
TATGTATATGTGCATGTATATGTACTATGGCTTCATAATATTTGGTTGGATGATAAATGTGGTGGGGGAAAACATATTTCTATATATCTAGACCATTTTATATACTTTGGTTGAAAAGAAAATGAGGTGGTGTTCATAATAATGGAATTTCATATCAATCATGTAGCGTGTCATGTGATAGGATTATGAAAACTTGATCCTCTCATCCACTGAGTATAGTTTCATAATGACAAAGTCACACTTTAGATATGAATAAAGTTTTCACAGTAACGTATTTTAAGTAGTAATTGTGAAGCCATTAAAGCCATAATTGCTCTTTTGGCTAGTCCGTGGATCATGCACCTTGATTGTGCTATTGTCCATGGAAAATTATGTAGCCATAATTATTTTTTAAAAGATTGCAAATCAAATATGACTTCCATGATAAATCATCGCATTCAATGATGGCTTTGATTACAGGAGGAAGTTCTTGTCCTCAGTGATTGTGTCATTCATCTCATCTTGAAATCACCTGTATTTTAACTAAATTTATTTACTAATAGAGAGGGATGTAGGCATTGAAGAAGCACATTAGCAAAAGTGTAGGGTAGTCACACTTATGTTTGCTGGCTGAGTGCTTTGAGTTTGTGTACAAGCTGTGTGTCTTTTTAACAAAATTCCAAAGTGTCAGCTTTGTTAGGAGAGTTTGATTGAGTTCCTTTAGTACCTCTAGAATTTGAATTTTGAGTGATTTTATCACTTGTACTATTTTGATGATAGTAAAAACCACTATCATTTCATTGCCCATGGATATAGCTCTAGCCCATTTTGTTTCTCTCCCTCGCTGAAAATTTATTATCTTATGTGTTTAAATACTTATCCTAAATTCGCTGCAAATCATTATCAGAGAATATTCAAATTCAAATGACATCAAGAATTATGAATGCGATGTTCAAGTTGTAAATATTTGATGGCAAGAATTATTTCAATTTGTGGCAAATTAAGATGAATGATTTGTTTGTTCAATAAATAGCTTATAAAGTGCCAAGAGTTAGATTGGATTATGCATCCATTTCAAATGAAGATTGGAAGGATCTGGATTCTCATATTGTAAACATTATTTAGACATGTCTAATAGAAGATGTCTTTTACAATGTTGCAAAGAAAAAGTAGATTGAAACTTTATGGGACAAGTTAGACACTACATGTCAAAATCTCTTGCAAACTAAATATATTAAATTGACTATTTTATACACTAGAAATGAAGAAAGGTACACTAATTCGTGAACATTTAAACAATTATAACAAGCTTCTTTACTAAATATTAAGCATCAATGTCAAAATCGATAATGATGATAAAGCTTTACTACTTTGGCATTCACTCCTCCTAATCATTTTTTGGTGACTATACATAACTTATGAAAATGAGACTATAATTTTAGATTATTGGACTATATCTCTATTATTGAAAAAAATTACAAGAAAATTGATTTCAGAAAATTAGTCTTCTAGTCTAATAATAACAAGCTGAACATATTTTAAAGATGAAAATCAGAACCAATTGAGAAACAAAAAATAATTGAGTGCAATTATTTCAAAAAGTTTACCAACATTATGAAAGAACACTAGAAGCTCAAGACAAAGGAGAGAAGGATATGAAAATCCCAAGCTTCTTTATATATATATATATATATATATAGAGAGAGAGAGAGAGAGAGAGAGAGAGAGAGAGAGAGAGAGAGAGAGAGAGAAAAGGGGGGTTTAAAACCAACTGTCTTTGGTCGGGAGTGATATAATGGTATATTTAGGTTACAGAAAAAAGGGAAGAAAAGCAAAAATTTAGGAAGAAAATATTTTTTAGTATTGAAATATAATGGAAAATTTTAGAAAAAAAATGGTTTGAAAATATGTATCAAAATATTATTGTATTATTGAATATTATTTTTTACTAAAAATGAAGTAGAAAATTTTAAAATAGAAGGAAAAAAAATTCAATTTGCATATTACATGTTTGCATATTAATTCTAAATAACATGATGGGGATAGTAGAAATGGGCCTACCCAATACAAAGACTCATGAACTCGGCAATAGGCCGATGAGACATTCGACCCACAGACTCAAGGGCCGATCAATGTTTCCATTGACCAAAACATTGCCTCAGCTGGCTGAATAGCCCAAGCCGGCTATGGCCAAATTTTGACGGCCCGTGGTACTATTCCCGCATGCTGGAGATTACTTGCTTAACAAACCAATATCCTGAATATCGTCCCAGACCACGATCTTTCTCGAAAAGGCAACTCTCAACTCAGCATATCTCTTATGATAGCAATCCCAATATTTGCCGTATATAGAACCATCTCAAGGAAAGAAAAAATCTCTTTTAACTGATCTCGGTTGCCTTAATCGACACACGTAATCCTCGAACCAGCCTACCAAATTTGCGCAAGGTAGCTGGTAACCAGCCTTGACGCCTAAGCAAAGTTGAGCTGGCCAGAGGCTATAAAAGACCCTCGAGGTAGACTCCATGGGCATGCTAGTATTAATGCTCGCACCCATGCCTTCATTTGCCGAATACTAGCCTTTGAACACTTGCATTCACACTCAATCAAGCTACCAAACACCACTCCTAAAAGCTCTCAAGAGACAACACTCCATCCGCAAAGCTTCTTAAGAATCCCTTCACAAGTCTTGCCTCCTTGACATTAAAGCCACTTCCCACGAGCGCACTACCACAAAAGCCACTCAACGCCAAGTGTAATCTCCGAGTTAAACTCAAAAGACCCACTTTCTTATATCTTCACTCATATACTTTCATCTCCGCATCTTTCATCTCTCGAGGAAGATTACTACCTTGAGTGTTAGAGAATATACCGAATAATGAGTTTTGCCAATTTTATGACTTCTAATTTTTGAGTTGTGATATGCAGGATTCAAGTAAAGGTATACGAAAACTGGACCCACTACAATTTGACCCGAAAATCAAGCGATATCCTAATCCCTAAGCTACCTAAATCTAGGACACATTATAACCAAATAAGAAAAATATTTTTTTTAATTTTTTTATAATATAAATTTGCATGTCATCCAAATAATATATATATATATATTTTTTCATTCTATTTTTCTTTTCATTATATAAATATATATTTTTTCCCAAACACAGCCTAATTTTTGAACTTCTTCAAGCATTTTAGTAATCCTGAAAAGTCTTCTTTCCCATGAAAATAAAAATTTGAAGGAAAGAGCGCTACATAATCAGGGAAACACGGACCTGCATATAAGAGGGAGATCGTTGGGGTCAAGATGACCGTCAAATAGGGTGTCAATGGCAAGACTATCCCTCCAGTCAGCAGCACGTGATTTATAGAGATCGTAGTTGCTCCTAAACTTGACCTGCTTCCTTCTAACACGGCTGTACAATTCTTTCTTCGTGTCCCCATCTCCTTCGTGAAAAAGACGACTTCCCTCCATCATCCCGTCCAGTAGTTCAGCCGGAATTCCATGATTCACCAACTGAAAAAACCCCCACTCCGACGACGCATAAAGGATCTGGCTGACGATCTCTTCGCGTCGACCGCTTGTGAGATCGATCACCGGAATTTGGAAATCGGAGGAGTGGTGACGCTTACTGTTCAGTTCCTGGGGCAGCTCTTCCGGCGGCCGGATGAATATCTTGGGAACAGTTTGGATGCCTCCGTCGACCAGACCTTTAACCCCTAATTTTGTGTCGTCGAAAACCTTGAACTCTCTGATGCGCTCGTTCTCGAATCCTCCGCTGCCCATTGCGTTTGCCGCCACTTATCTTTTTCGGTTGCTTGCGGACTCTTACTTGGATTTGAGCAAGAACGAGCGAGAGAGACAGAGAAAGTGAGAGATGAAATTATTGCAGCTTAAATTGTCCACACGTTGAAATAGTTGGACCACTATACTAATTACGAGGTGCATGGAAGAAATATAATTTAATTTAATGATCGTAATGGTGAATTTATATAAAAAATTTATATATTATATTTTTTATATATTAATTTTTATAATATTAATATCTATCAAATATTTAATTTAATAATAAAAATAAAAAAATAATTATTTAGATAATTTTTAATTTTTAATTTTTTCTGTTAAATTTTTTTATACAAGAAATAGCATAAAAATTTATGAAATATACGCCTCTAAAAGAATACATCCACACTCGATGAGATGTCACAATGTTTGGAAGAGTTTCTCTGTAAGGCATTTAATATTGAAACAAGATGTTCGGTATAGAAGACTAATTTTTTTTTTCTTCAATTTTAAAAGTATTAAATATATAAAATTTTATTATATATAATCTGTTTTTATAATTTTTTTTCTTTTTTGGTAAAATAATTTTGATTATTTTATTAAACTCCTGTCGATAGCCACACATTCATGAATACTCAGTGAGTCATAAATTTAAAAATTGTTATTGTTGGGGATCACTTCCGTGAAAAATTTCTTGTGATCAAAGAACTTGGGCGGAGCACGAATGTGCTGTTTCATTCAGAAAAAAAATTTCGGTCAACATAGTTGACCGGATGGACGGTCAATGGAGTTGACCGGATTGACGGTCAACATTATCGGCAAACAATGTTAACCGATTTTACGGTTAAGTAAATCGGATTCACTGAAAGATTCCAGAAGGGCGGATAAGTAAATCCAGTACAACGCCAGCTCAGCAGATATTCTGGAGATACGTGATCTCAGACGGTTTTGCAGGAGCCGTTTTTGACAGGGAATATTCCTATTGTTAGAAATGATTGATCCTGTCCTTTTCTGGATGGAAGATTGCCCTAGATCTCCCTGTGTGCGATTTTAAAAGCAAGTATTGTGACTTACTGTATATATGTATGTGAGGGGTGTGTGAAAATAGTGCGCCTGAGTGCTGGAGAGAGTAAGAGAGAAAAACGGTGAAGGTAGGAGAAACTGTAAGCAACCGTGTGTGTGTTGCTGTTGCTCTGTTCTTCGATTTATTTTCGTTCTCTACTGTGTAACGGGAAAACTTATTTCTGAAATCTCTCACATAGTGAAATACGTTCAGAGAACGGATTGTCCCGTGATTTTTTCCTTGATTGATAAGGGTTTTTCACGTAAAACTTTTGTGTTCATTGTTCTTCTTCGTTAATATTCCTTACTGTGTTATTTGAGTAGGAAGGTCAGACGCCATCTTTCCCAACAAGTGGTATCAGAGACAGGTTCCATACTTTGTCTTAATGGCATCCTCGTCGTCAAAGAATCTGCCGTTCAGTGTTGAGCAGTTCAACGGGCAGGGCAACTTTATTCTCTGGCAAGAGAAGGTGAAGAACATTCTAACAAGAGAAGGGACACTGAAGGCGTTGAAGAAGAAGGACGAAAAGCCTGAAAATCTGACCGATGATGAATGGCAAGATAAGATAGATCTTGCAAACTGTACCATCAAACTCTGCCGAGCGGACAACACTCTCCATGATGTTCTTGGTCTAACTGATCCGGCGGAGGTGTGGGAAAAGTTGGAGAGCCGTTACAAGTCCAAATCTCTGACAACCAGACTGCACGTAAAGAAGCAGTTTTATGGCTTACGGTTATCAGAAGGAGGGAATTTTGAGAAACACTTGGATGAGTTTAACCGGATATTGACGCAGATGTCTGCTCTTGATGAGGAAATCAAGGAGGAGGACAAGGCGCTAGTTCTACTGGCCTCTCTGCCGACCACCTACGATCATATCGTCACAACCTTACTGTTCGGTAAGGATACTTTAAGGTTGGATGAGGTTATTGTCTCTCTGCACATGAACGAGTCAAGACGGTCACATGGGACCTCATCGTCCTCTCATACTGAGGTGCTGGTGACCGAATCCAGGGGAAGAAGTAGAGGTCGCCACCAAAAACTAGGAGAAAAAGGCCACAGTAAGTCAAGATCAAGGTATCAAAATCTTGAGTGTCACCATTGTGGCAAGAAAGGCCACATTAAGAAGTATTGTTTCAAATGGAAGCGGGAAAATAAGGAAAGGAAAAAAGGTGACAGTAGACGGACAGAGAAAAAGTCCTCCGTCTTAGTAGTCACAGCAGGCGGCCTCCTGCTGACAAGTGAAGGAGACGTGGCAAACGTAACGGACGAGGATTCCGGTTGGGTGATTGACTCCGGTGCCTCCTTACACGTCACGTCCAGAATGCAGTTATTCATATCCTATACTCCAGGAGATTTTGGAATAATAAGGATGGGGAATGAAGGAACATCTCCCGTTGCAGGCAGGGGAGATGTCGTCCTGATCACAAATAATGGGACGAAACTGATATTGAAGGACGTGCGTCATGTCCCTAACATTCAACTGAATGTCATCTCAGCCGGTCGCCTGAATGATGAAGGTTATTGCAACACCTTCTGTGAAGGCGAGTGGAAGCTAACAAGAGGGTCTCTTGTTGTAGCAAGAGGAAAAAAGGCCTCCGGCCTGTTTGTGATGAAGGCCTGTGTAGTGGCTGGAGATGTGAACGCCACAACTAGCACTGGGACAATGGATCTGTGGCACAGAAGGTTAGGCCACATGAGTGATGAAGGGCTGTCCTACTTGGCCATGAAAGACTTAATCACTGGGGCAAAGGATGAAGGACAAAAATTATGTTCTCATTGCTTGGCTGGAAAGCAAAGGAGAGTCTCATTTCATGGAGACTCGTCCGGTCCAAAGGCGGAGCTCCTAGAACTTGTTCACACAGATGTGTATGGACCTTTCAAAGAAAAGTCATTTGGTGGAGCCCAATACTTTATTTCTTTCATTGATGACTATTCAAGAAGGCTGTGGGCCTACCCACTGAAGACCAATGATCAGGTTTTTGGTACCTTTGAGCAGTTCCATGCTCTTGTGGAGCGTCAGACGGGGAAGAAGCTGAAAGTCGTTCGAAGTGACAACGGCGGCGAATACTTGGTGCCTTTTGACGCCTACTGCCGGTCACATGGTATTAGGTACCAAAGGACACCACCAAAGACTCCACAACTTAATGGAGTGGCAGAACGGATGAATCGTATGCTCTTAGAGAGAGTACACTGCATGCTTTCCGAAGTAAAGTTTCATGCTTCGTTCTGGGCAGAAGCACTCCGGACGGTGACCTACATTATCAATAGGTCGCCAGTAAACTTCTGATGGGTGAAGTGGCAGAGAAGATATGGACGGGTAAGGAGCCGTCCTATGATCATTTGCGAGTGTTTGGATGCAAAGCATTTGTGCATGTCCCAAGAGACGAAAGGATAAAACTGGAGCCAAAGACGACACAGTGCGTCTTTCTGGGCTATGGGGAAGATGAACTGGGCTACCGGTTCTATAATCCAGCTACTAGAAAACTCATCCGGTTTAGGGACGTAACTTTCGTTGAGAATGAGACGATTGAAGACATTAGCAGGAAGGCCAATTGTGATGATAAGCAAACGGACCAAGAGAGCGCTGAAGCTGTCCATTCGGCATCATTGGAAGGAGAGGATCCTGGTCAGGAGACAGTTGAGGAAAACGAAGAGGAGGTCATAGCTCCGGATGACACCATTGATAGAGTCATACCTCAACCGGCAGGGAGTGTCCCTGTTAGACGGTCCTCACGCAACAGACGACCGTCCGTCCGTCTGTCACCAAATAAATATGTCATGCTCACTAATGCCGAAGAGCCTGAGGACTATGAAGAGGCTATGAAGGATGACAGCAGAGACGATTGGCTGGAAGCCATGAAGGAGGAGATGAGCTCCCTTCATGAAAATCACACCTTCGACTTGGTTTAACTTCCTAAAGGGAAGAAGGCCCTCAAGAACAAATGAGTCTTTCATTTGAAACTGGATGAGAATACCAAGAGGCCAAAGTACAAAGCACGGTTAGTAGTGAATGACTTCAGTCAATAAAAGGGGATTGATTTTGATGAGATCTTTACACCAGTTGTTAAAATATCCTCCGTCCAGGTAGTGTTGGGCCTGGCTGCTACCCAGGACCTAGAGGTGGAACAGATGGACGTCCGGACTGCATTCCTCCGTGGTGAGCTTGAGGAAGAGATTTACATGGAACAACTGGAAGGGTTCAAAGCCAAGGGAAATGAGAAACTTGTTTGTCATCTAAGAAAAAGTCTGTACGGATTAAAGCAAGCTCCTAGTCAATGGTACAAGAAATTCAAGTCAGTCATGAACAGTCAAGGGTACCGACGGATAACACATGACCATTGCGTATTTGTACAGAAATTCTCGGATGATGAATGTGTTGTTCTTCTTCTATACGTAGACGATATGATGATCGTCGGACGCAACAGAAACCGGATAAAGAAGCTAAAGGAGCAGCTTGGACGGTCATTTGCCATGAAGGACCTTAGATCGGCTAAGCAGATTCTGGGAGTCAGAATCCTACGCGATCGAAAGGCAAGGAAGTTGTGGTTGTCTCAAGAGAACTATCTTAAAAAAGTGTTCCAACGATTCAACATGGAGAAATCAATACCCGTGAGTACACTATTGGAGAACCACTACAGGCTGAGCACTCGTCAATGCCCGACTTCGGATGACGAGAAGAAATACATGAAAGACATTCCCTACTCATTAGCTGTGGGAAGCCTGATTTATGCACTGGTATGCCCCAGATCGGACATAGCTCATGACGTTGGGACAGTTAGCCGGTTTCTGTCCAATCCGAAAAATGAGCACTGGTCCGCGTTGAAGTGGATCATGAGATATATTCGGGGTACTTCCAAGAGGTGCTTGTGTTTTGGAAGTGACAAGCCTCAGTTGGTGGGATACTCAGACGCGGATATGGCCAGAGATGTTGACACGGGAAATCCACATCGAGTTACTTGGTGAAATTTACGGACGGTGTAATTTCTTGGCAGTCCAAGCTATAAAAGTGTATAGCTCTATCCACAACTGAAGCTGAATACATTACAGTTACAGAAGCTTGCAAGGAGATGCCGTGGATGAAGGAGTTCGTCCAAGAGTTAGGCATCAAACAGGAGAGATATGTGGTACTTTGTGATAGTTAGAGTGCCATTCATCTATGTAAGAACTCTTCATTCCATTTCAAATCAAAGTACATTGATATTCGATATCATTTGGTACGAGAGGTACTGGAGGAAGGTCTACTGTCATTAGACAATGTTAGCACGGAAGAAAACGGGGCAGCCATGATGGCAACGATTCTACCAAAAGGGAAGAATGAGACATGTTGCAAGATGACTGGGCTAACAGAGTTAACTTCCTCACGATCGAGAGGGAAAATTTGTTAGAAATCTCTCCCGTGAAAAAATTTCGGTCAACATTATTGACCGGATGGGCGGTTAACGGTGGTCAATATAGTTGACCAGCTGGAGTTTCAGTTGACCGGTTTGGCTGAGGGTTCTTAGAGCAACAATGAGGACGGTCAACAGGATGTTGACCAGTCTGAATGGAAGAACGGTTAACAAGGTTGACCGGCTTATTAAGGCAATACAGTACACCTGCCATGTCTGAAAGGGAGTAGGTTGACCTGCCTATTTAGGTAACCTTGAAAACCTAAGATAACAGATCTGTCTTCTGCTACTGCAGGCATACGCCACCTACTGCTGAGCTGACACATACTTCTTGGGAACCGTGCACCAACCATGAAGCAAGTCATGGTGGTCCAGCTGCTGCCAAGGCCTTTTGTATATTCTTATATATATGTATATAAGTAGGCCGGTTAGATGTGGTGTGATACAGAGTGTTGAGCAGAAAGAAAAGAGTAGAGTGTGAGTGTGTGTGAGAGTAAGAAGAAAACAGATGAGAGGAAGAAAGCCCAACTGTGTGTGTGTGTATTTTTGCCTTACTATTTTGTAACCTCCATCTCATACTTAGTATAAATTTTACGGACTGAACGTCCCGTGGTTTTTTCCTTGATTCATAAGGGTTTTTCACGTAAATATCGGTTGTCATTTATTCTTCTATTCCTTCTCTTCGATCTATTTGGTGCCTGTGACGGTAGGACGCCCATTTCTGGCCAACATTATTCACTAACGATCCGTCTACCAAACCGCTCCTTGTCCTCTTCTCTGTCATCGGTTGCCCATAATCCTTAGCCCCGCCAACGCAATTGTCTTCGCTTGCACCATTTTCCCTCCAAAATTCGAGCTGCCTCAATCGTTGAAGTTGAATCGGTGATTTCACAAACTATTGCTTTGTTGAGAATTTATGAATATCAATGCCATGTTTACGGGATTATATTTTTTTTGCTCTTATGAGTTTCATGATATGATTTCTATGGGAGCGTTATATTTTGGTCAATATTGCTATGCTTGTCGTATAATCAGTGTTTACGTCTTCAAAGGTAGCCTTTTTTTTTGGATAATTTAGTAGCGTAAAAAATATATGGTTTCGTTCTTACTAGTAAGTGGAGGTGCCTGAGAGTTTTA
>JAOVVI020018474.1:0-10348 GCA_028571085.2 Nepenthes alata
AGGATCCCATTTTTGTAATTTGTCGAATTGCAAGACGACATTTTTTATATTTAATCGGCAATTCATGGGGTGATAAAAAAGAAAAATCAGCATCTTAAAGATCAGTCATTGCTTGTTCATGGATCAACGGTGAATCAATATATTGAAATTATATAGGTTAAGCATCACCGTCTATTGTCTATTCGCAAATCATTGAGAAAAATAGAAAACCCAACATTTCATCTATCATTGCCATTTTGACAAACTGGCATTTCAATCTCCTTAAAGTGATTCTCACACTAATTAATCATATCTCACGATTTCCACACCCAGTACTCCTCCCATGCAACACAACAACCCCTACCCAACAAAGAATAGAATAGCCTAAACTTTAAATTATCGCAAGCAAACATCATCAATGGAAGTATATAAGTGACTCATACCCAATTATGGTAGATGATTCATCATGGAGAATAAATTCGAAGCAAGAGTAATAAAACTATTCAATAAATAAAACTAAAATGAAACCAAAATATTTCATGAGTCATAAAATTATACTGCAAGGAAATCGATATCTGTGTGTGTTCTATCTTATTATGAATTATAGTCAATTTGCTTAGCTACTGTATAATAAAGTCATACTCAATTCGAATTATTCATAAAACTCCTGCATTTTAAATATTACCTTTACTATTTCTTTAAATATTTTTCTTTAGTCTCTAAAACTAGTTGGTAAGGCAAATATCTAAGTTACCATGAAAAATGAACCTAAATACCTAAAATTTAAAGTGAGCTTGCCGGAATATTCGACCTAAATCCCAAATTAGGGAAGTAAAGATATACTTGAACGATTTAAGTGAAAATACATCTTCAAAATTATCAACCGATGGATAGTTATAATCAGTGATATGATTTTAATTTAGAGAAAGTTTCATATTATCAAGACAACATTATTTGGAATTCTTTTTTCTAAAAAAAATTGCTATTTCAATACTTTTTTAAAAAAGTAAATGCAAGTTTCACCGATAATGATGATTTTATACTAACAATTTAAACGGTTACATATATAATAAAAAGTGTTAAATCCCTTTTAAAAAAGCAACCATCCAAATTGACCGAATAAAATTTTCACCATTAAGAGTACAACGTTCCAAGAGAGAAATAGTAATACTATTCATTACGAAAAAATTAATGAATAGAATAGAATTTACAAGAGCATGATGCTTTTCAATATTTAACTATAGCAAAAAAATTAATATTTTATGAAGAATATAGAGCACCTAAATTTGGATGTAGCAAAACTCATCCAAGGATAATAAAACGGAAAAGAGAAAAAGATGTTTAGAAAAAATTCTAGGAAGAACTAATACAAGACACTATAACAAGAGAGGACCAAGGAAAACATATTATGTTAAAAGAAGAAATTATAGAAAATCTTTTAAGAAAAATCCAAGGAAAATGTCAATGTTATGATTGTAGTCAAGAGTGACATATATCTAGGGAATGCAAAGAACCAAAGAAATGGGAAATAAAAACAATACAATTATAAAATGTGGAATATATAAATTTACAAATATTAGAGTATGAATTTGATAAGTAGTAAGTTAGAAGTTATTGGTGAAATTACAACCGACATAGAAACAGATACACTATATGCCATCTACAGAAGATAATAATGAATAGATTAGAATAAGCATAAAGTTCAAATAATATAATAGATATTAAAAAATAGAATTATCTAGTCAGCAGAGAATTATATTTAATCCAAAAGACATCATATCAACTACTTTTAATATTTAAGAAATTAGACTTTAAACAAATATTTAATCTAAAGAAAGAAGAATACAATGTTGTAACAAAAAAAGTAAATATTAGAAATTCCACAAGAAATACGAAACTACAATTAGTATCTAAGGAATTACTAAGAAGTAGGTCAAATAGGATAAAGACGGATCAAGTATTAAAATATTATTATTTTGAAGAAATACACTTTATAATTAATGCACATTTTCATGAAGGAATTGATACACCGATAGAATTGTATGTGTGCATGGCAGTTGCTGCTACATAATCCCTGTGAAAAATTGGGGTTGGGAAAAAATCCCATTGTTTTATAAAAATATCAATAGCGGCCCTCAAGCCTTCAGCCCTGCTACGTAACTAACAACAACAGGTCTAACCCCTATAAATAACGGCAACGGTTAACCGTTCTAACGGTCAATCACCTACTGCCTATAAATATGGGTCTCCACCATTCAGAGGGGGGGAGCAATTCGAAAGAAGAAAAAAAGACCTTTCCAAGCAAACATATTCTAAAACGTCAAGAGCGCAACTCCTCGGACACATTTACATACTTTTCCATTTCTTTTTTTTTATTTAAAAAAAATATTAATTTAAATGTCGAAAAATATAACGGAGAGTGAATCCCGTCAATCCTTTGACTATTATTGGTATTGTAAATGATTTGATTAAAAGATTGTGGAAGCTAAAGATTTAAACGACCGCGGACAAAAATTCTTCATCCCTACAATTATCGGATCCTTGGACGCAATAATTTACAAAAAATATACTTGCTTAATTCAATATATAAAATTACTAATCTCTATTCAGTTAAAAAATATTTAAAAGGAAAAAACCAATAAAAAATTAACAATAAAAATATCTTCTTTTATGATAGAAAATAAAATAAAATTTTTATTAAAGTATTTTTATATATTTATTATAAAAAAATAAATTTTTAATGGATACTACTGTTAAGCCAATCTATAACAAGGTCTACGAATGAAGCGAAGGCCCATTGAAAATCGTCAAATCCCAGAAAGAGCAACCCAAAAAACGAGTAAGGGGTTCCTCAAATAACTTCTCACGTCTTATTCTAAAAACATTGACTAAAACTGATCAAAGTTATAGAGGCCAACCGATCACTCTTATCCGGAGCGGTTATGTAACCAATTGGTCATCCTTATCTAAGGCGGTTATTGTGACAGATCGGGTTATTTTTCTTAAATAATCATCCGTCAATAAAATAATATAATTTAATATTATAAATTTTTGAAAAAAATCGAGCAGAGTTCCTTTTGTAAATCGGACATTTGCCAAAATACAAACACCTGTACAAAACTATGCACAATATCCACATATACACTTATCACCATACACAGGATCTCATAGCCACCAAAGTTTCTGTAGTGACACCGACGTCATAACTCATGAATGACGCCGGCTTAGGAAAATATGCCAACTAAAACAATCCAATTATAACCACAAATACAACTTGCGGAAGCATGACAACCATAATATACAAGAAACCACAATTATCCATCCCTCCATATACCGACATAGCATGATAATATACAAAATGTCTGCGTTGTACAAAAATGAGCTAAATCCTCGAGCTCCTTACGAAATCAGGTCTCCTAACTCGTCTCTCTGGCTTACTTGGTCTCGCCGGGTATCAAAGTATTATCATCTGAAAAGAGAGAGAACAAGGGTGAGCATATCGCCCAGCAAGTGTAAACATACGTCACTAACCGAATATAGAAAAACAGTAAAGACAACAATGGGATGGGGAAGATCACATTTATTTCAAAGAAAAGGGAGCATAAGAGGAAGGAAACATTTGGAATCACATAGTTTGCAAATTAACAATTGATACGTTTTTACATACTTTTATTACTTACATTAATCTTTGTGGACCAGGGCCAGTAGGCCGTATTAGCAACGTTGAGAGAGAATGAGAAAAGGATCATGATGCTCCACATGATATAAGGCCGTGAGGGCTTATTCTTAGACTCAGCCGAGGGGTCATCACATATTTATCCAAAGATTTTTCACCAAGTTTCTTCAAATGCTAAAATTTAACCGCCCAATAAGTCTAGTATTATTATAATTTAGACTCGGAACCTCACAATTATGTAACCGATAAAATCGTATCTTACTGTTATAAATACTCTATCAATATTCAACAATAGGTGGAGAAAAAAGGAAGGAAAAGTTGAAGTAAAAAATCTGTCTTACGCAAGACTTATGATACAATTCACACCAACATAAGAAATTCTTCCCACTATAAAATACAAAAAATGGTACTAGCCACCCAAACTAAGCACCTTCGACCGAGTTTAAATAGCAGTTATATCTTTCGCCTGATTTGAGAAGGAATTATTAACTTGAGTGTCGAAGAGCTTGCCAGGGAGCAATCCCCGTTAACGTTGACCGTCCTTAGCCTTTCAGTATTTGGGCTTGAGTCTCCAGTTGGGCCGTTCACGAGTTGACCCTCCAGCAGGCCGTTTTGGGCCTACGTTGACTTTGGGCCAACCTATTTTCGGTATACCCATCACTAACCCCCCTGCCGGTGGCTAGCATTCTGGCCTCCGGTATGTTCATGGTGGAATGCCCCTTATTACCCTTCGACATTTGAGGATCCCGGAGGATTCTATGAAAGGCATAGAAGAGAGTTTAACCAGTGCTATTGACCATCTTTAGCCAGTTCTAGGGAAGAATATTGACCAGAACTGTTGACCATCTTGGTCAATTCTGAAAAAGAATATTGATAAGAACTGTTATCGTCTTGGTCAGTTTCGGAGAAGAATATTGACCAGAATTGTTGACCATCTTTGGCCAGTTTTGGAGAAAAATATTAACCAGAATTGTTGACCGTCTTGGTCAGTTCCGGAGAAGAATATTGACCAAAATTGTTGACTATCTTTGGCCAGTTTCGGAGGACTTTCTGTCAGCCTTGATGGACGCGTGGCCATCAGCCGGCTTGCAGGCCAGAAGAAGACACGCGTCTCCCTTTGGTTGGGTAGATATCCTGGCCATTAATGTATCAAAGATCCGCCTTTTGAAGAGCCAAGTAGGGAGGCGACATGTGGGAGGACTGGCGGCGTCCTCTATGAGGGCTTTTAAAGCGTTCTTGCGGTTCAAGTTTTTCCTACACGTCTCGAAAGCCTTCTACGTCTCCTAGCCTTCGTCTTCTTTGTTCCCAACTTCTCAGAAACCCTAGTCCTTCCCTTAATTCATGGCCTTCGTTACTGACATCGCCTCTGTACTTAGAGAGGTGGACGTTAAAGCTTTGTGTGTAGAGTTTAATATTCCAAAGGAAATTGCTTGGAGGGTCGCTAGAAAAGATGACAGAGCCTTTGCACCACCGGCAACGTTTATCATAGTGTGTGAGGCCCACCTGAGGAGCGGCCACCGTCTTCTGTTACCAGATAATTTGCTGCCCGTCCTACGAGCCCTACGAGTCCCAATAGCTCAACTCAACGCCAACGCCGTCCGGTATCTCTATACCTTAGCTATTTTTCTTTGAAAATACTCTAAGATGCTAAGAATGTCGATGGTGAGGGCTTATTTAAAATAAACTAGGGAGGCGAGTGGATATCACTCATCCCCCGTTCTGGCCTAAAAATAAACACGACCATATACGAGTCGTTGAATAATTGGAAAAAGCGTTTCTTCTTTGTGAGTGTGGGAACGACCTGGCCCCTGGCGAAGGACTGGGGCTAGGTTCTGAAGGCGTATACGGGGACGCCGTCTGTGCCGAAGATGGCGACCCTAGACTGGTTGATCGATTTGGTCAAGGAGAACCCTGTTGACTTCAAGCGGGATTTCCAGGTTTCTCCGTCGGAAACAAGGAAGGTGAACTGGGGACTGCCTTTCCCGGTTTAGAAGCCCACGCCGCCAGCAAGGATGATGAGGCCGGAGGATTCCAAAGGTCTTATCATTCGTATGCTGCCCACTGATGAAGGGTTTATCGACCCACTGCTTGAGAAGGTGCTGGAGACGCCTTCGTCGTCATCGTCCCGCATCGATTATGTCAATGTGAGGATCTACAGCGGACCTAGTAGTACTACAGGCCTGGAGGAGACCCATGAGAACTAGCCGGCTGATTTAAGAGAGGGCGCCATCCTTGCGCATCCTGCGCTGCGAGTGGTTCCTTGTGCGGTGGTGAATGAATCCTTTGCGGAGCTGGCTTGCGAGCCTACGATGGATGCGCGGGAGACATCCGTTAGCTCCCCAGTTGCGCGGACTTTTGCTGTGGAGCCAATGGTGGAGCTTGATCCTCCAGCGGCTGCTCCGGAGGCTACAGTTGAGGAGCCTACAGCTGCCATGGATGAGACTGACGAGCTGCTGGAGTGCATTCTGGAGGAGACAGTCACGAGCTCGGATCGAGAGGATACTCCTGGTCTACCGCCGCCTAGGCCAGGCCCGTGAGGAGATTTTGCGAGGTATGATTCTTGGTGATGGCTTCCTCGCACTTTTTCCTTTCTCTGATTTATGACTTGTTCCTTGTTTTTCTCTTGTGTAGTCAAGGAAGTTGTCATCTCCCATGAGGTGGTACAGTGCGACCAGGCAATTGCCGATAGGGAGGTAGAGGTCGCCTAGCTGGATACCCGGCGAGCAGCTTTGAGAGGAGAGCATCGCGAGGCAACTGCTGCCCTCGAGGCTGTTCTGGCGGGATTGGAGACGGAGAACACTAACTTGAGAGATGAGAATTCTCGCTTGAAGGAGGAAGCTGATCGAGGCAAAGCAAGCAATAAACAGCTTGTCGAGCATGTATCCACCTTGGAGAATGAGCTGAGTCTGCAGATTCGTCCCCATGAGGTCGTGGGCATGATGCGCACACGGCTGCTGGAGGGGGTCAATGTTTGTCGGCGTGTTGTGCGGTTGATCGACCCCGACTTCCCCATTGAGTGCCTCCACATTGAGTGCCTCCACTTAGCAAACCGTGGGGTGCATCGTGGAGACGACCTTATGGGGGAGCCCCTGGACAGCCAAAGGCTGCCACCGCCTCTGTAATTTTTTGGTTTGTACCTTTTGTACTTATATAACTTGTAACACGTTCAAAGCAATAAAATAGAAGTTCTTTTCACTTTTGTGTCCATTTACTTTTATTGACTTTGGTGTTTGCATGCTTTGTTGTATCGGGCGGCCAACTTGGTTGGCTGCTGTTGTTGGGCTGCCTAAGGAGTGATGTTTTTAGGCATGACAGGTCATTGTGTTAACTAGCCTGGTGGTGCCGTACAAGTGATGACTTGGGCGGCTAACGTCAGAGAAGTATGATTCTCCCTTCGACCGTCATTGAATGATCACGCTACCTCCTCGTAGAGGAGGTCGTTGCGTGTGCTGCGTAAGCCCCCTAAGGTTTTGACCGCTATCAGGTCACTTGGATGACCAAGGTTTAATACGACCGCTAATGGGCCGCTCGGATGATCGACGTTCATCTTAGATCGTTTATGGGCCACCTGGATGACCAGGGTTTAGACCGCTTATGGGCCACCTGGATGACTAGGATTTAAATACGATCGCTAATGGGCCGCTCGAATGACCGATGTTCAAGTTTGACCGCTTGTGGGCCGCCTAGATGATCACGGTTTGACGAGAGGGTGAAGACCCTCTGAACTTAGGGACAGTTTAGGTTAGGTAATCTGCAAAGAGAAAATAATGCACATGCAGATAGAAAGTATGCTAAGTAAACACTTATTTTTTATAAATTCCAAGTAAGCAAGCGAGTGCACACAATAATGAATATACGTACCTGCGTCCACTATTGAAAGTAGCGTCTGAAGTTGGTTGCGTTCCACATTCACGAAACCAGTTTCCCATCCTGGTTTTGGAGTTTGTGGGCTTCACTTCGTAGGACAACGAAAACAAGGAAAGGCCCTTCCCAGTTAGGGGAGAGCATATTGCGGCAGACCAGCTTGCCTGTGGCCTCGACGTCTCGTAGGATCAGGTCTCCTATATCAAATCATCGCGCCTTAACTTTTTTATTGTAGTATCGTGCGACTCGATGTTGGTAGGTCGCTGTTCATACTCTGGCGGCATTGCGATCTTCCTTTAGCAAGTTTAGGTGTTCCCTGATTTTTTGGAAGTTTGCCTTTGGGTCGAAGGACTTCGCCCTAAGACTTGGAAGCCCGATTTTGACCGGGATTACCACCTCAGTTCCGTAATAGAAACTGAAGGGCGTCTCGCGTGTTTATTTCTTTGGGGTTGTTCGATAAGACCAGAGAACGGAAGGGAGCTCGTCAACCCAGGAGCCCCCTGCGACCTCCAGCTTAGTCTTTAACCCGTGGAGCAGCGTTCGGTTTATGACCTTCACCTATCCGTTGGCTTGGGGGTATGCTATCGAAATGTGGACCAGCTTGATGCCAAGGTTGGTGCAATACTTGGTGAAGCGTTTCTCTGAGAATTGGGTCCCGTTGTCAGTCACAACGACCTTGGGGACACCGAATCTCCAGACGATGCTCTCTCGAAGGAATTCCAGGACGTTATGCTCTGTGATCTTTGCCAGTGGGATGGCTTCGACCCGCTTGGTGAAGTAGTCGATGCCCACGATGGTGAATTTCCTTTGCCCCGTGGCAATGGAAAACGGGCGGAGAAGATCGAGCCCCCATTGCGCGAAGGGCCAAGGGGCCTAAAGGGTTTTAAGATACGTGGATGGCTGGCGGTGAAGGTTGCTGTGAAGCTGGCACCTTTCACATCTCTTCATGAACTCAAGCACGTCCTTTCTCATCGAGGGCCAGTAGTAGCCCTGTCGCACGACTTTGAAAGCTAAATTTTTTCGGTCGATGTGCGATCCGCAGATCCTGAGGTGGACTTTGCCTAAAGCGTAGTCAGTCTCTTTAGGAGTTAGGCATCGGAGGTATGGGGTTGGGTAGCCATGGTGATATAGCCGTCTGTCAACCGCAGTATAATAGCCGGCTGTCTTACTGACCCGTTTGGCCTTCTCGACATCCTCTGGCAATGATCCATCCACCATATAGTTAAGGAAAGGAGTCATCCAGTTTTCCACTTCGAAAATATATATTGCCTCTCGCTTCTCAATGCTGGGATCATTTAGGATTTTTCGCTTGTCCCTCGAATACTATTCCAAATTTTTAATAGCAGCAGCTTTGGCCAGCTGGTCCGCCTTACAGTTTTCAGTTCGAGGAACGTGGACCAAGGTTAGTTTGTCAAAACCCTGGGCTACCACCCTTGCCTTTCCCAAGTACTTGGCCAAGAGATGGTTGTTCACTTCGAAGCCTCCGTTAACATGGTTAACAATTAGCTCGGAGTCACTGTAAACTGTCAATCTCTTAGCGGAGCACTCCTTGGCTAATCGTAGGCCGGCTAGCAGGGCTTTATACTCGACAATGTTGTTGGTAGTTGAAAAGTTGAGCCTGAGTGAGTATTTCACCTCAAACCCATCGGGAGTTGTAAGGACCACTCTAGGGCCACTGTCCGTGTACATAGACAATCTGTCTATGTGGAGTATCCATTCCGAGACTCCGTCAAGTAGTTTCTCATTTTTCTCGGACTGTTCTTCGAGAACTGGGATTGTAGTCTCAACAATGAAGTCAGCTAGTGCATGTGCCTTTACAGCAGGCCTGGGCTGGATTTTGATGTTGAACTCACCCAACTCAATAGCCCATTTCACCAACCGTCTAAAAACTTTGGGTTTCTGGAGTATGTTTTTCAGCGGTTGGTCCGTCAGGACTACTATCTGGTGGGCCTGACAGTAGGGCTTTAACTTTTGCGCGGAGAATATTAGCGCTAAGGCTAATTTTTCTGCACACGAGTATCGGGTCTTTAGGCCGGTCAATGTTTTACTTACATAGTAGACCAACCGTTGAGCGTCTAAGTCCTAGCGAATGAGGACAGAACTGAGGGACGCCTCCGACACTGCCAAGTAAAGATATAATTCCTCTTCGTCCTTGGGTGACACCAATAGATGCGGGCTAGCCAGATACTGTTTCAGTTTATCGAAAGCGGTTTGACAGTCTGCCATCCATTGAAACCCATTAGATTTTATTCCTCTAAGGGCCTTGAAGAATGGCTGGTACTTGTCACTGGACTTTGCAAGGAAGCGAGACAGTGCGGCCAGCCATCAAGTTAGTCGCTGAACGTCCTTTACGTTCCATGGTGGTGCCATGTCGGCGAGCACCTTGATCTTATCTGGGTTTAACTCACGATGAAACCCATGAATTTACTAGAGGCTACTCCAAAGACACACTTAGTTGGGTTCAGCTTTATGTAATGCTTATGGAGCACCTCGAACGACTCTTCTAGGTCGCAGATGTGCTCGCCGATGACTTTGCTCTTAACGAGCATGTCGTCGACGTAGACCTCCATGTTACGACCAATCTGTTTCTCGAATATTTTATTGCCCAACCGTTGGTAGGTTGCTCCAGAGTTCTTAAGTCCAAAAGGCATTATGTTGTAGCAGTAGGTACCCTGATCGGTCATGAACGAGGTGTGCTACTTGTCCTCCGAACTCATTCGGATCTGATTGTAACCTGAATAGACATCCATAACGCTTAGCAGCTTATGTCCGGCTATTGAGTCAACCAGCAGGTTGATCATGGAAAAGGAAAAGCTGTCTTTTGGGCAG